>JAVTVY010042928.1:0-188602 GCA_036873755.1 Hanleya hanleyi | reverse complement strand
ATTCCACCGCTTAGCTCCCATCGTGTTTTTCTTGGCGAAACGAGAAAAACAAGACCAAACAACCCATAGTAAAGCCTACAAAAAATTTCCCAGGTTGGACCTATACCCTCAAAGCCAGTATGGGGCTATATGGGCCTATATACAGACCTACCCGGTACTTTTCGAAAAATTTCACCGCTTACCTCCGAGACCCCTCCCGGCGTCTTTTTCTTGGCGAGACGAGAAAAGCAAGACCAGACAACCCATATTAAAGCCCACAAAAAAATTCCCAGGCTGGACCTATACCCCCATAACCAGTATGGGGCTATATGCAGACCTAGCCGGTACTTTTCAAAAAATTTCACCGTTTGCCTCCGAGACCCCTCCCATCGTGTTCTACGTGGCGAGACGAAGAAAACAAGACCAAACAACCCATAGTAAAACCCACAAAAAAAGGTTGGACCTATACCCCCATAGCCAGTATGGGGATATACCCATACAGGCATTTCCCCGTATATTGTATTATACATATAATTGTAGGAGTCCGTGTTCCGCTTTTTATTTATTTATTTATTTATTTAATTTTTCTGTAAAAACACCCATGACATGACTGAAGAGAGCTTCACTACGACACCTCACTCGACCCAATCGGTCCATGCAGCGTATTTGAAGTCTGGGGACTACTTTCTGTCCGCGGAGGCAGACCGCCTCACCGCCAGACCGCATTACCGCCGAGGAATACATGCCCCAAGTTCAAGCCCGATTCACACAGACCGGAAGTGACGTCATACATGCGCAGAACACCTCCACACACCTCCCTGCGCACACCTCAAAATTGCTACAATCGCGCATGCGCAGTGAGGTGGATGCGGGTCAATATCCACTCTGTATACTACTACCCTGCATGCAGCAATGACAACCCCGAGGACGTTCGACCATGCTTTAACCCAGGGCGGATTTTATTACCGAGTTATAATCGATCGGGAATTATCGTCCGCTCTGAGCATAAAAAGCGGACCAAATTTCCCGGCGGACCTTGATTACTGCATCCCCTCACCCCTGGGCCCTCACAGCCCTACCCCGGCCGAAAAATGTCAGGGTCTTCGTTTTATAAACGCCCATGTGTTTTGATAGGGCCATTGATAAAACGAAGACCGAAGATGGAAGACCCTGTATGCAGCAATGCCCAGGGCGGACGTTATGATCGAGTTATAATCGCTCGGGAATTATCGTCCGCTCTGGGCATTAAAAGCGGACCAAATTTCCCGGCGGACCTTGATTACTGCTTCCCCTCACCCCTGGGCCCTCACAGCCCTACCCCGGCCGAAAAATGTCAGGGTCTTCGTTTTATAAACGCCCATGTGTTTTGATAGGGCCATTGATAAAACGAAGACCGAAGATGGAAGACCCTGTATGCAGCAATGCCCAGGGCGGACGTTATTATCGAGTTATAATCGCTCGGGAATTATCGTCCGCTCTGGGCATTAAAAGCGGACCAAATTTCCCGGCGGACCTTGATTACTGCATCCCCTCACCCCTGGGCCCTCACAGCCCTACCCCGGCCGAAAAATGTCAGGGTCTTCGTTTTATAAACGCCCATGTGTTTTGATAGGGCCATTGATAAAACGAAGACCGAAGATGGAAGACCCTGTATGCAGCAATGCCCAGGGCGGACGTCAATATCGAGTTATAATCGATCGGGAATTATCGTCCGCTCTGGGCATTAAAAGCGGACCAAATTTCCCGGCGGACCTTGATTACTGCATCCCCTCACCCCTGGGCCCTCACAGCCCTATCCCGGCCGAAAAATGTCAGGGTCTTCGTTTTATAAACGGCCATGTGTTTTGATAGGGCCATTGATAAAACGAAGACCGAAGATGGAAGACCCTGTATGCAGCAATGCCCAAGGCGGACGTCAATATCGAGTTATAATCGATCGGGAATTATCGTCCGCTCTGGGCATTAAAAGCGGACCAAATTTCCCGGCGGACCTTGATTACTGCATCCCCTCACCCCTGGGCCCTCACAGCCCTATGCCGGCCGAAAAATGTCAGGGTCTTCGTTTTATAAACGCCCATGTGTTTTGATAGGGCCATTGATAAAACGAAGACCGAAGATGGAAGACCCTGTATGCAGCAATGCCCAGGGCGGACGTTATGATCGAGTTATAATCGCTCGGGAATTATCGTCCGCTCTGGGCATTAAAAGCGGACCAAATTTCCCGGCGGACCTTGATTACTGCTTCCCCTCACCCCTGGGCCCTCACAGCCCTACCCCGGCCGAAAAATGTCAGGGTCTTCGTTTTATAAACGCCCATGTATTTTGATAGGGCCATTGATAAAACGAAGACCGAAGATGGAAGACCCTGTATGCAGCAATGCCCAGGGCGGACGTTATTATCGAGTTATAATCGCTCGGGAATTATCGTCCGCTCTGGGCATTAAAAGCGGACCAAATTTCCCGGTTGACCTTGATTACTGCATCCCCTCACCCCTGGGCCCTCACAGCCCTACCCCGGCCGAAAAATGTCAGGGTCTTCGTTTTATAAACGCCCATGTGTTTTGATAGGGCCATTGATAAAACGAAGACCGAAGATGGAAGACCCTGTATGCAGCAATGCCCAGGGCGGACGTTATTATCGAGTTATAATCGCTCGGGAATTATCGTCCGCTCTGGGCATTAAAAGCGGACCAAATTTCCCGGCGGACCTTGATTACTGCATCCCCTCACCCCTGGGCCCTCACAGCCCTACCCCGGCCGAAAAATGTCAGGGTCTTCCTTTTATAAATGCCCATGTGTTTTGATAGGGCCATTGATAAAACGAAGACCGAAGATGGAAGACCCTGTATGCAGCAATGCCCAGGGCGGACGCTATTATCGAGTTATAATCGCTCGGGAATTATCGTCCGCTCTGGGCATTAAAAGCGGACCAAATTTCCCGGCGGACCTTGATTACTGCATCCCCTCACCCCTGGGCCCTCACAGCCCTACCCCGGCCGAAAAATGTCAGGGTCTTCGTTTTATAAACGCCCATGTGTTTTGATAGGGCCATTGATAAAACGAAGACCGAAGATGAAAGACCCTGTATGCAGCAATGCCCAGGGCGGACGTTATTATCGAGTTATAATCGCTCGGGAATTATCGTCCGCTCTGGGCATTAAAAGCGGACCAAATTTCCCGGCGGACCTTGATTACTGCATCCCCTCACCCCTGGGCCCTCACAGCCCTACCCCGGCCGAAATATGTCAGGGTCTTCGTTTTATAAACGCCCATGTGTTTTGATAGGGTCATTGATAAAACGAAGACCGAAGATGGAAGACCCTGTATGCAGCAATGCCCAGGGCGGACGTTATGATCGAGTTATAATCGCTCGGGAATTATCGTCCGCTCTGGGCATTAAAAGCGGACCAAATTTCCCGGCGGACCTTGATTACTGCATCCCCTCACCCCTGGGCCCTCACAGCCCTATCCCGGCCGAAAAATGTCAGGGTCTTCGTTTTATAAACGCCCATGTGTTTTGATAGGGCCATTGATAAAACGAAGACCGAAGATGGAAGACCCTGTATGCAGCAATGCCCAGGGCGGACGTTATTATCGAGTTATAATCGCTCGGGAATTATCGTCCGCTCTGGGCATTAAAAGCGGACCAAATTTCCCGGCGGACCTTGATTACTGCATCCCCTCACCCCTGGGCCCTCACAGCCCTACCCCGGCCGAAAAATGTCAGGGTCTTCGTTTTATAAACGCCCATGTGTTTTGATAGGGCCATTGATAAAACGAAGACCGAAGATGGAAGACCCTGTATGCAGCAATGCCCAGGGCGGACGTCAATATCGAGTTATAATCGATCGGGAATTATCGTCCGCTCTGGGCATTAAAAGCGGACCAAATTTCCCGGCGGACTTGATTACTGCATCCCCTCACCCCTGGGCCCTCACAGCCCTATCCCGGCCGAAAAATGTCAGGGTCTTCGTTTTATAAACGCCCATGTGTTTGGATAGGGCCATTGATAAAACGAAGACCGAAGATGGAAGACCCTGTATGCAGCAATGCCCAAGGCGGACGTCAATATCGAGTTATAATCGATCGGGAATTATCGTCCGCTCTGGGCATTAAAAGCGGACCAAATTTCCCGGCGGACCTTGATTACTGCATCCCCTCACCCCTGGGCCCTCACAGCCCTATCCCGGCCGAAAAATGTCAGGGTCTTCGTTTTATAAACGCCCATGTGTTTTGATAGGGCCATTGATAAAACGAAGACCGAAGATGGAAGACCCTGTATGCAGCAATGCCCAGGGCGGACGTTATTATCGAGTTATAATCGCTCGGGAATTATCGCCCGGTCTGGGCATTAAAAGCGGACCAAATTTCCCGGCGGACCTTGATTACTGCATCCCCTCACCCCTGGGCCCTCACAGCCCTACCCCGGCCGAAAAATGTCAGGGTCTTCGTTTTATAAACGCCCATGTGTTTTGATAGGGCCATTGATAAAACGAAGACCGAAGATGGAAGACCCTGTATGCAGCAATGCCCAGGGCGGACGTTATTATCGAGTTATAATCGCTCGGGAATTATCGTCCGCTCTGGGAATTAAAAGCGGACCAAATTTCCCGGCTGACCTTGAGTACTGCATCCCCTCACCCCTGGGCCTCACAGCCCTACCCCGGCCGAAATATGTCAGGGTCTTCGTTTTATAAACGCCCATGTGTTTTGATAGGGTCATTGATAAAACGAAGACCGAAGATGGAAGACCCACTTGTGGGGCTCTTTTGGGGAAAGGTCTTCGTTTTTGGGTCTTCGGTCTTCGGTCTTCGTTTTATAAACACCCGGTTGGGGATACGGTTCCAGCACAGCCCCTCCACCCAGATTTTAGACTTTGCGATGGCTACAGGTTCTACTGCTTCGTCCTTACCCCAAACTTAGACGACCATCAGCGGAATATCATCAAGAAAGGCAACTTGCGGCTGGAAATCCAATTCGGAACACCTCTTCCTAGCACTAAAAATGTGATTTCCTACACCGAATTCGACAATATCACTCAAGTAGACAAGAGCCGACACGCTCTCTGAATATTCCACCTAACATGGATACGGACCAGATCTCAACTGTGCTGGAGAGCGATCCACGGACAGTGACTGTATTTCAGGGGGTGTTTGCCTGAGACATCTTTCCGCTAGACCGTGTGTACCCAGTCTCAGACAGTAGGCCAGTTCAAAGTATAATCCCCATTCTGTGCTTAAGTTCTGATGTGGTTGGCTCTCGCGCGTTATTGTTGTTGTTCTTGAATAAAAAAGAATATTGAGTTCTCACCCAACACCCTGTCTTGTGTATTTACGAACATAAGCGAGCGAGCCAATGGCTCTGATTACCGTCGTTCTTTAGGTAGCTTTGGGAGACTAAGCTGACAATTTAACTGTGGTTGACATTTACGGAAGTTAATGGAAGTTAGTAATCTGTTTATCAGAATAATGAGGCTATCAACAGATCATTGTCTAGTGAGTATCCCTCTAGTGAACAATACCATCAAATAATGAGGCTATCAACAGACCATTGTCTAGTGAGTATCCCTCTAGTGAACAATACCATCAAATAATGAGGCAATCAACAGATCATTGTCTAGTGAGTATCCCTCTAGTGAACAATACCATCAAATAATGAGGCTATCAACAGATCAATGTTTAGTGAGTATCCCTCTAGTGAACAGTACCATCAAATAATGCTATCAACAGACCATTGTCTAGTGAGTATCTCTCTAGTGAACAATACCATCAAATAATGAGGCTATCAACAGACCATTGTCTAGTGAGTATCCCTCTAGTGAACAGTACCATCAAATAATGAGCCTATCAACAGACCATTGTCTAGTGAGTATCCCTCTAGTGAACAGTACCATCAAATAATGAGGCTATCAACAGACCATTGTCTAGTGAATATCCCCCTAGTGAACAGTACCATCAAATAATGAGGCTATCAACAGATCAATGTCTAGTGAGTATCCCTCTAGTGAACAATACCATCAAATAATGAGGCTATCAACAGATCAATGTCTAGTGAGTATCCCTCTAGTGAACAATACCATCAAATAATGAGGCTATCAACAGACCATTGTCTAGTGAGTATCCCTCTAGTGAACAGTACCATCAAATAATGAGGCTATCAACAGATCAATGTCTAGTGAGTATCCCTCTAGTGAACAGTACCATCAAATAATGAGGCTATCAATGTTTAGTGAGTATCCCTCTAGTGAACAATACCATCAAATAATGAGGCTATCAACAGACCATTGTCTAGTGAGTATCCCTCTAGTGAACAATACCATCAAATAATGAAGCTATCAACAGAACATTGTCTAGTGAGTATCCCTCTAGTGAGCAATACCCTCAAATAATGAGGCTATCAACAGATCATTGTCTAGTGAGTATCCCTCTAGTGAACAATACCATCAAATAATGAGGCTATCAACAGACCATTGTCTAGTGAGTATCCCTCTAGTGAACAATACCATCAAATAATGAGGCTATCAACAGATCAATGTCTAGTGAGTATCCCTCTAGTGAACAATACCATCAAATAACGAGGCTATCAGCAGACCATTGTCTAGTGAGTATCCCTCTAGTGAACAATACCATCAAATAATGAGGCTATCAACAGACCATTGTCTAGTGAGTATCCCTCTAGTGAACAATACCATCAAATAATGAGGCTATCAACAGATCAATGTCTAGTGAGTATCCCTCTAGTGAACAATACCATCAAATAATGAGGCTATCAACGCACCATTGTCTAGTGAGTATCCCTCTAGTGAACAATACCATCAAATAATGAGGCTATCAACAGACCATTGTCTAGTGAGTATCCCTCTAGTGAACAATACCAACAAATAATGAGGCTATCAACATACCATTGTCTAGTGAGTATCCCTCTAGTGAACAATACCATCAAATAATGAGGCTATCAACAGACCATTGTCTAGTGAGTATCCCTCTAGTGAACAATACCATCAAATAATGAGGCTATCAACAGACCATTGTCTAGTGAGTATCCCTCTAGTGAACAATACCATCAAATAATGAGGCTATCAACAGACCATTGTCTAGTGAGTATCCCTCTAGTGAACAATGCCATCAAATAACCACGTGAAAACTGAAGCCCAGAACAGGGGGCTTGTACATTGAAAGAACTGAAGCCCAGAACAGGGGGCTTGTAAACTTAAGCCCAGAACAGGGGGCTTGTACATTGAAAGAACTTAAGCCCAGAACGGGGCTTGTACATTGAAATGATGGACGGCCCAGTCACGAGTACATCGCGGTCCTCGGCCTTGGGGTACTCGTCAAACATCTGTACGATGGTAGATAAGGTTCTGCCCCGGCATCGATGGTACAGGTAAAACAAGCAATATTGTCCGCACACGCTACTGGTCAGGCTTTGCAACGTTTCACTGTTCCAACACCACGTCTCTGTGCCTTGATCCATGAAGTCTGTTAAATCGGGATGGAGGGAGTGGCAGGCCGTACGGGTCAAAGTATTCGCCCTGCTGTTCTGTCAAGTACACGGCCACCCAATGTTCACCGGGCCGATCCATCGGGTCCGTGTTGAGAACGTAAGCAGCAGGATACATACGGTCTAATGGGAACACATCTCGGGTGAACACCCCTTGAAAGACCATACGTGTCTCCGGGTCATTCTCCAGCACGGTGGTTATCTGGTCTGTATTCATGTTAGGTGGAGAAGTCACACAGGACGTTGCGCGCCTTGTCCTCTTGAATGATGTTGTCAAACTCGGCTTAGCAGATCACATTGACGGTGGTCCCGAGGGCTCGTGCAAAGTGGATTTCCAACCGTCAATTGCCTTGCTTGGCGAGGGCCAGCTGATGGTCGTTCTCTAAGGTGGGGGTCAGATCGAAACAGAACAACGTGTATCCGTTCGCGTAGTTCTCCCGACGGATCATATTCCCTTCGTCCTGGTTGATTTGACCGGTGGCTGTAAACACGCTCTGATAGGCTCGAATGAAATTTCTGCGCCCAAAGTTCGATGTTAAGGCCGTGGCTGGGACCTGTTGTCCATCCACATGCAGGGCCACAAAATTGATGCCAAAATGTTTAAAGTCAAACGGGTTCTCTGGGTAGGCTCCGCTGAAACTGGTATTTTCCACACGGGCCAGGATCAATCGCTTGGGTAGTTCCCCCAGGAACAGGTTTTCTTTGTTGGCGCTCATATTTCCAGCAGGCACAGAGAACACTTTGGTTTGCACACGTCGGATAGGGTACTGGGCTGATTTTGTTTCAAGGCTTTCATGTGTCCCAATTGAACGGCTGGATTCGGTTTCACTTTTCGGACATACAGGACTGCGTCTTGGATGACAATCTTATAGTCGGCTGCATGCCCGTCTACGTTAGTGGCCATCAAGGCGAAGGTCGGAGGCGCCCGTATCAGTCGGATTTTGATGGGGATCTTGTTCAAGAGGTACCGGTCTTGCATGAACATGTCTGCGTGTAGTCGACCCATGAGATCCACCGAGGCGCCGTTCGCAGTGAAAGCCTTCCGTTTGTTATATCCTTCATTGTCCACCGTGTCCATGTGTCCTGGTAGAATAAAGCGGCTGTCAGTTGAGATTTTTTAGCCTCTCGTCCATGCGCCAAGGGCGTCTCGATGTAGGCTCGATAGGGGTACGTGTTGGTCGAGTCACTGATGAGTTTGTCGCTGAGAAATATATCCACCTGTTGAAACATCGAGTGCAGCCAGAGATTCGTCGGGCCCACCGTTGCAGTTTTGATGATTCTGGAGCCATCCCCATTGACGATCTTGGCTTTCACATACAAGTATGTATGGGCTAAATCCACATAGGCCGTATCCGCATTACTGATGGTGAACTCGATGGGCCCTGTTTCGTTGATGCTGGAGAGCGGGAGATGCTCCACCCATAATCCTTGTTCGGCACTGGTCTGTGTGGGCGGCACGGTCCACAAATCAAATTCACTGTTGGTGGAAGGACAGGACTCTGCGTGGATCAAGGACATGGTTAAGAAAAGATATCCTGGGTCTTCGATGTGCGTCGTCGCTGGGTCGGTCGTCGACTGGTGCGTGGTCTCGGTGGGGCAGCTCTATTATTCCCTACGGTGCGTTGTGCTTTGGCGACCAAGACGCCTCCCGCTTCTTTGACCCGCCGTTTCAAGGCTTCTTTGGGTGCCGCACCCCCCAAGACATCACCGGCCACTTGTAGTCCACTGCGTACCGCTTGTTTGCCGATCGCTTTCACCCCACGCGTCACCAAAGGCAGGAACGTTTTGACGATGCTCCCGAGTATGTTCCCCAGCCCATGTCCTCGTTGCATGCGTGCACCACTAAAGACGGGAAGGCCACCCCCGGCCTGTTGGGCATAATAGTCCATATAGCTTCGTGCATCGCACTCGTAAGGGACCTTCATTATACAAAGTGGGGAGCACGTGCTTGTCGAAAATGAAGTGTCCGCACCACTTTTCCTCGTTCGAATGCCACCGGTCGTCCCGTGTCATCTCTTATATCCACCGTGATAGTGTTGATGTCGGTTTGTCGTACGGGTAGGTAGAGCATGTGAGTGAAACTGTGGGTGACTTGATCTCCATACGTCTTTTCATAGGGACCACCCGTAACAGAGGTGTGTTGATATCGCCCACGATGTGGTTGTCGACTACGTCCGAGTAGACGTAGAGTCCATACATACCCGACTTCATATCCATCGGGGTCTGGCCATGGTCCTCGGATGGACCCGTGTAGGTCGCGTGAGCGAGACCCAGCATTTGCTGTAGGATAGGACTCAGTACGACACTCACGTTGGCGGTGAGGAGGATCTGTGCCTTGCCGTTGTGTGCGTTGTAATCGAAGAGGGATTCTTCAAGGGAAAGGATTTGATGGGTTTTGATGTATTGGTGACCTCCCGTAGAGCCTTATAATGCAACAGTCTTGTCAGCCCCTGCATGAACTCCTTGGGGGTATCGTATTGGCCTTCGGGGAGGGAGAGTCGGGTGTTTTTGCCTTCGTAGGTCACCTCGTACCACACTTCATTGGCTCGCACGTTGTACCACGAGTAAGGGTATTGGATATCCACGAGGCCACATTCCCATCGTCCAGGTAAATGCAACGGTTGCGGTAACTGGGTGACGTACTTGGCCACGGTGTTGTCAGGAAACACATCCAGCTAACTGTTACTGGGTAGGGTGAGGTAAAACATGGCGACTGAGCTGTCCTGCTGCTGCTGTTGGTTTTAATAGGTGTTCCAGGCCTTGGGCGGTTGTGTTCGGCGTCGTGTTCGTCGCGGTGACTTGCTACGTGTCACGGCTCTGGAGATGTGGGGTGTCCTGATCAAGGATGGTTTTTTAAAGGTCTGAAAAGAAGGTGCCCGTTGTGGTGGCGGTGTTTTGGGGGGGGTGAATCCGGTTCCCATTCGGCTTCCCAAGAAGGTAGTGGGTCACTCGGCGATTGCTGGGTCCGCTGCATAAAGGCCCAGCGGTGGGGATTCCCCACCAATTCCTGTGGTACATGCATGTCTTTCAAGCCTTGAGCGAAGACCTCCCATCCTCGAGGATCTGTGTGCGACCTGCGTTGACGCATCAGGTCATTCACTAAATCCGTCATGTGGGTCCCGGGACCACCTGATTCTGTACCAGGAGTTCGCCTTTATCATTCCAAGTCATGTTAGGATTCTGTTTCATCCGTTGTAATACCAGGCCAGCTTGTTTCTTGAACGATGCAGGTACACCCTTCAGCACTTCGTCTTCGACCCACTGTGGGGCTGTGGGTGGTACCCCTGGTAATGGCAGCTGTTGAAGCGGTGCTGAGGTCGGCGGTGTGTTGCGTGGTGGTGGTGGTGATGCTGGGGTAGAGAGGGTTTTTTATTGGTACATGAACGTCATGTACCGTTGAAGCGTCTCATTGTACCGTTGTACTTTCTCACTGTCGCTTAACCCCGCTCTCTGTAAGATCTGTTGCATCTCTCCATCGAGGGTGTTTATGGTCTTCACCGTAGGTGGGACAGGGTAGGGCGATTGGAGGTTTTGAAGGAACCGTGGTTCGACGAGGACCATTTTTTTCGTGTGGTTCATTGTCGGCCGAAGAGTCCACCCAATACTGGACCCAGCACGGAAGCGGGCAACGGTGCTAAGATGGCCCCGAGGAAGCCGCCTTTCTGTAACACCTTTTTCTTTTGTGTTTGAGGGACCCGCTTCTGGACTAGGGTTCGGAGACCTGTCTTATGCTTGGCCAACTTGGTCTTCTGAGCCGGAGTGAGTGGTACGTTGCCTTTTAACAGGTTGTACCCGATCTCGCACAGACAGCGTACAAGGTCAGGGTCCGCACCGCGTACAATGGTTCGGACCAACTCGTGTGGGGCCGTCTTCAATACACGGAGCGTCGGAGCGTGCTTCCGTACTCGCGCAGACATCATGTACAACTAATGTTAGAACCCACAACTCTGCTCTTTTTATCTACTTCAGAGAACAGAGACAAAGTCAACCATGCTGTGGTATTAATTCTTTTTATTATCCCCATCATCAAACACACACACCCCAGCTGGGGGCGCCACTGTGGATGTGTTTACATTATTTTTGCATGTACACGTGGTGGGTCTCTCCGGGAAAGATGCCGGTCCGTAGTCGAAGGTGGTCGGGGGTGGCTTGTTTGAGGTCGAAGAGCATATACCCGTGCTGAGGGGTTGTGGCATCTTTAAAGGCTTCCAACGCAAACGGTGTGCGGCCGGGATACATCTGTCTCGCCAGGTGCAGCAGTTGAGTGGTATCTCTCGGCTTTTTGAAGACCACCAGGTAGTGGGCATTTAAGCTGATGTTCCGATGTTTTTTGTTTTTACTGAACAGATTCTGCACAATGTAGATGATGCTGAGCCGTCGAAAGAGTTGGGTGACCCGCGCATCCGTTTCCGCCATGAGATCATCCAGAACCACCAAGGTGTCGGGTTCCAAATCGGCCAGGTTGGGTAGGCCTTCCACGAACGTGATGTGGGGCATTGCTGCATACGCTGCCTGCCATTCTCCGAAACACCACACGACTCGGGCAATGGGTGGGGTGATCATGCTGTCGGCGTGTTGAAGGAGCTTCCTGACGAAGTGCATTTTGCCAGAGCCCGTCGGTCCTGCGATGACGCAAGTGAAGGGATGCTGCCACCGAGGGTCCATGGTTCGAGCTGTATGCGCTGTCGTGGTAACCCGCTCTTGTAAATTTGGTACGAGTGAACTGGAGTGGTGGTGGTGGGTACAACGTCGGTCGTCGTTGTCTGTTCACTGCGAGTGATGATGGTAGTGGGTACAACGTCGGTCGTCGTTGTCTGTTCAGTGTGAGGGATGAAATCCGGTGGGTTTTCAGACGTAATGGGTGTACTTGGTGTAGGTGTAGAGCTTGGTGTGGAGCTCGATGGGGCTTGTACACGGGGTGTGGTGGTGACTGGGCTCGATACGGGGTTGACCGGTGCTATCTGTAGACCGGTTTCACTGATGGCTGGTGTTCTTAGTTGGTTAAGTAACGTGCTGACATAGGCTACGTCGTAAAACACACCTCTGTACAACACACTCAGCAGGGTTAGCAGTATCACCACAAAGCCCACTTGCGCTTTGCGCGTTTTGGGAGACGCTGTGTTCAGAGGCAGCTGCTGTTTGTCCATAGCACCGTGGTCGGACGTGGAATGAAGGATGACGGCATGGTCTCGTTGTACGTATGGAAGAAAAACACCTTCTGGGCTTTCAGAATCTGTTGGAACGGTCTGTTGAGGAATTCCGTGCCTTCGTCGGTTTGCAAATACAAAGTGTTGCGCTCCGGTCTTGAAGATGTCTTTGAACGCCGCTCTGAGATTCGCACCCGTTTTCGTCCGGATGGGTACCACCCACGCATACTTCGACAGGATATCGATGCACGTCAAGATATACCGATTCCCATCGTTGTGTTTGGCAAAGGCGCTCATATCGACCAAATCCGCTTGCCATTGGGCATCTAGTTCCTCCCACGATGACCCGGTTCCGTAGAAAATGGCGACGGGCAGCTCGATGTAAGGTATAGGTGTCTTGTTTTCTTAACCAATCTCGGACTTGAGCACGTTGTATCCCCTGGGGTTTGGCTGCTCGATAGAGAGCCGTCAATGCACTATAGGCCGCCGGACTGTCGGGACTGTAGTATAAGTTATCCAACACCTTCTCCCAGCTCTTCATGGTGACAAATGATGATGGACCCTGGCTCTATCGTTTATTTATAACGGTATATCTTGGGCCGGAGTTTCTTTCTGATTTTCTTCGTTGGCTTCCACAGTGTCCATGGTAAATGACCAGTCCAACTTGTCTGATGACCGCTTGATAAGCACTTGATCCACATCTACCACGGCATCTTCCAATGCAGACCATAGATCAGGGTGAAGGGTAAAATGCACTGTACCCCCATCTAGCCGAGCCAATTGAGCAAAGAAAGGGCCGCGTCGGATGTACACATCGTGACACAAGTGGATGAGGCCGCCGTCCAGTTCACCAGACAACACCCGTTTGAATTTGGTCCAGCCCTCCTGGGACAGACGAATGTGAGCCGGGCACGGTTGTGTAGGGTCCGTGTCTCCCACCACCTCCTCCATGATATCGACCTTATCCGCATACACGTGCAGGAAAACCTCGGGGGTCAAGCTGAAATACGCCAGTACTATATGCTCCGTCATGGTCAGTACGTGAATGGTGCCAGATTTCACTGTCTCTCGTATTTATAGGGAGAACCCCGTGAGATCAAAGGATCGGGTGATCGGGTGAGTCTAGCCGGGTAATCAATGGCATCGTCGTCTGGTTCATTGCTAGACATTTGTTCATTGGGTTCTGCCGCCGCTTCTCTCAGGGCGCGAGCCCACTCCAACTCGTCTGATGACCGCTCGTCCGGTGTAAACAGCTGGTTCACAATAGGCACCACTTTCTCGAAGGTTGTCCACAGATCGGGGTCTAGGGTGAAGCCTCGCGTAGGGTCTTGGTAACGGCCCAGGCGTGGGAAGAAGGGTCCACGGTGTACGTAGATGTCATTGTCTATGTGGATGAGGTGTCCGTCGAGCTCGCCGCTCAACACCCGTTTAAATTTGGTCCAGCCGTCACGGTGTAGCGTAACCGTATTCGATACGGTCTCAGCGCGCGACCAGCAAACATCTCCACGGTCTTCCACGAGGGTGACTTTATCTTCATAGACGTGTAACCCCACCCGTGGTGTAAGGGGAAGGATGGTTCGTAGAACTGGTGACATGGTTGACCCAATGATGATCGGTGAATGACGCACACTGTGTCTGACCCTCGTATTTATAGTCAGGTCCCACTGTCAATGCCACAGCGCCAGGGTCAATAGGGCACATACTATGACTAGGCCAACCAGCCGTCGCTGATTCCGGCGTGAGCGCTCGTGGTCCATAGCCCGAGCATCAAGGATGGCTGTCATAATCCAGTAGTGGTGAGTGATGGCACACCTCTCCATCGAGTGCACTCTGTCGAGGACCACTTCTGTGAACTCGTTCAGGATCTGGCGTCGCCCCTCGTTGTCGTCGCCATCTGAAAACATGGACCGAACCACTGCTCGGTAACCCGTGAGCGAATTAACCACGGTCGCATGCTGTAAAATGCGAGTCGCATAGGGACGGGTGTCCGTCATGGCTCTGAAACCGTAGGAATGGAGGTGTAGGATCCAGAGAGACGTGTTTTATAGACCATGTCACACATGCGCGCCTAGACGTAGCTCTACGGGAGTAGTCCGTGATACGTACTATTCTGATGGGTTAGTCCAAAAAAGAGAGCAACAACAACAACAAAGATTACAGCGCCGGAGGATCCCCTGGAAAATCTCATGGTATAGCTCCGATGAGGCAGGCTCAGGCTGGTGAGGCAGGCTCAGGCTGGTCAGGTCAAGCAGGCCAATGAATGCAGCATTGCCCTAAACATTCCCACTTTTATACACCTACATAGAAGTACCCGGATGTAGGCGCGGACGTAGGCGAAAGCATCCCAGTACCCGGATGTAGGCGCAGACGTGAGCGAAATTCTAGTACCCGACCATTGGTTCTTTTATCGATCGCTCATTGGCTCTTTTTCTCGACCGCTGATTGGTCCAAATGGAACTGCCCATCCTTCCCAGGTTAATTTACAATCCCCTTTTTGGGTTCAAGCTCTGTATATCGATGCCGCAACATTGTTCCGAACCTTGCCGAAAGGGAGACCTTGGACCTTTTGACCTGGATGTGACCTTTTGACCCGACATTCATCCGCGCACTGCCGGTGATGACGCGCGCGCGCGCGTGCGGCCGGAGAACCCGCGCGCTGTGGCCGGGGCGGGCCGGGCCGGGAAAACCCCCACAGACAGGTCAGTACATGCATTCCTATCCTGTTCCCAGGTCACACCCCATTCACACAGACCCTCATGCATACCCGGATGCAGGCGCAGACGTGAGCGAAATTTTGGCGGGAAAAACCCCCACAGACAGGTCGGTACATGTCCTATCATGTTCCCAGGTCACGCCCCATTCACCCAAACCGGAAGTGATGTCATACCCCTAATTTTACAGGCACCCATCCATGACTGGATGCCCCTTTACGAATGCTTTACTTTGATACCTCACTCGACTCCATCGGACCATTCGTGGCCCACCTAGACCGCAAAAACGTCTATTTCCACACCCGTTTCCCACAATTCCCTGTCTGCGCATGCGCAGAATGTGGGCAACGGTCGAGACACTACTCCAGGCGGTTGCTTCCTCACATAGGCTTCACATGGATACCGCACTCGACTCCATCGGCCCATTAGTGGCTCGCCTAGGCCCCAGAACGTCTATTTCCATACACTTTCTCTACTGCGCATGCGCAGAATGACGTCTGTTCCACGTCACACCCAGCCCGTTGGAGACTCCCTCACGTATGCTTTACATTGATACCTCATTCGATCCAATCGGCCCACTAGTGGCCCACCTAAACCCCAACACGTCTATTTCTATACTACGGCCAGACTGCGCATGCGCAGACTATTGACAACGAACGACACATTAGCCCAGACGGATGCTCCCGAACATTAGGGGCTCACCTAAACCCTAAAACGTCTATTTCCACACCCTTTTCCCAGAATTCCCTGTCTGCGCATGCGCAGAATGTTGACAACGGCCGAGACACTAGTCCAATCAGATGCCCCCTCACCTAGGCTTCACATTGATACCTCACTCAACTCCATCGGCTCATTAGTGGCTCACCTAGATCCCAAAACGTCTATTTTCATACACTTTGTCTATTGCGCATGCGCAGAATGACGATATTCCGACCTCACATCCACCCAGTGGGATGCCCCCTCACATAGGCTTCACATTGATACCTCACTCCACCCCATCGGTCCATTAGTGCCCGCCCTAGACCCCAAACCGTCTAAAATGACGATATTTCATCCCCACACCCAGTCCATCAGATGCGCCTTCACGAATGCTTCACATTGATACCTCATATGACTCCATCGACCCACTAGTAGCCCACCTAGACCCCAAAACGTCTAATTACGTGATTGAACAGTTGGAAACTGGACAACAGCTGAGCGGTGTTGGATTATCAAAATACAGAACAGCGAATTGTGCGACACAGACTGTATAGAGATTTGCACGTCAAAAGAGACTGTGAAATATACACCGGTATAGCCTAGACTATATTTGACATTTATTTTTTGTATTAACCGTACTTAATTTGTATATGATTTTAGTATTGTAAATAAATATTTGATTTTTAATCCTTGACTTCACAAAAGTTTTCTGTTACGTTTTTAGCCCACCATCACCAGATGATGGGCTGTTCAAATCGCTTTTCGTCCGTGGTCCGTCGTCCGTCCGTCGTCTGTCCGTCATCCGTCGTCAGTCCGTCCGTAAACAATTCTTGTTATCGCGATTTCTCAGGAACTACTTTATGGATCTTTCTCAAATTTGATACACAGGTTCCCCTTGGGGTCTAGTTGTGCAAGATACCTTTTTCTGGTCCAATTCGAAAATCCAATATGGCCACCAGGCAGCCATCTTGGATTTCCCCATGAAACCTTGTTATCGCGATTTCTCAGGAACTACTGCATGGATCTTTCTCAAATTTGTTACGCAGGTTCCCCTTGGGGTCTAGTTGTGCAAGAAACCTTTTTTGGTCCGATTCGAAAATCCAATATAGCCACCAGGCAGCCATCTTGGATTTCCCCATGAAACCTTGTTATCGCGATTTCTCAGGAACTACCGCATGGATCTTTCTCAAATTTGGTACACAGGTTTCCCTTGGGGTCTAGTTGTGCAAGATACCTTTTTTGGTCCGATTCGAAAATCCAATATGGCCACCAGGCAGCCATCTTGGATTTCCCCATGAAACCTTGTTATCGCGATTTCTCAGGAACTACTGCATGGATCTTTCTCAAAATTGGTACCGTGTTCCACTTGGGGTCTAGTTGTGCAAGATACCTTTTCTGGTCCGATTCGAAAATCCAATATGGTCACCAGGCAGCCATCTTGGATTTCCCCATGAAACATTGTTATCGTCATTTCTCAGGAAGTACTGCATGGATCTTTCTCAAATTTGGTACGCAGGTTCCCCTTGGGGTCTGGTTGTGCAAGATACCTTTTCTGGTTCGATTCGAAAATCCAATATGGCCACCAGGCAGCCATCTTGGATTTCCCGATGAAACTTTGTTATCGTCATTTCTCAGGAAGTACTGTATGGATCTTTCTCAAATTTGGTACACAGGTTCCCCTTACGGTCTAGTTGTGCAAGATACCTTTTTCGTTACGAATCAAAAATCCAATATGGCCACAAGGCAGCCATCTTGGATTTCCCCATGAAATCGTGTTATCGCGAGTTCTCAGGAAGTACTGCATGGATCTTTGTCAAATTTGGTACACAGGTTCCCCTTGTCGTCTAGTTGTGCAAGATACCTTTTCTGGTCCGATTCGAAAATCCAATATGGCCACCAGGCGGCCATCTTGGATTTTCCCATGCAAATTTGTTATCGTGATTTCTCAGGAAGTATGGCAGGGATCTTTCGCAAATTTGGTTCATAGGTTCCCCTTGGGGTTGCATCACAAGAGTCGGCGGATCAAACGGTGGGGCATATTCTATATATTGACTATAGAGAATATCCACACCTTCACCTTCCATATCAAGGAGTTCAAATAATTCGGAATGAAAATGTATTTCTTCAAGTGAACTGCCTCACCCTTTCGTCTGCCGGCGAGTCGGCTACATGAAGGGACGTCACTCTTGTGACTCAACGTCACAACTCGACAACTGTAGACTACTGCATGTTTCGATCCAAGGGAGATAATCAGGATTCAGGCACTTTCGAAGTTTCAACATTACTGCGCGGACCGGATCCCTTCAGTATTAAGTATTGTACCATCTTACTATTTTCGAGCATGGTATAATCTTAAAAGAGATATCTCAAACTAGCCCAGTAAACAGAACAGAATTACCATTCGTTCCTAAGTATGTTTCATATCTCATGCCAAAGTGTCAAAGAGATTTGTCTTCGCTTCCAGTACCCAATGATGACACGTGCAAAAAAAAATACAAAAAAAATACAAAACGAAGGATCCTCCGTACATGTACATTCACTTTCAGACTAACTTTGCTCATTTCCCTTGTATTATAACAACCGATATAAGTACAGTTTCTAGAAATCTTGAAACTCCTGAAACTTAGATTATATCTTGGTGTTTTTCAGTGTCCCTTTTTCGATCTTTTTCGCTCAGATTCGAAATTCTGTAAACAAAATTACAAATCAATCGTTTGTTCTTAGTAACAATGGACAAAAAGATCCTCTGCCCGCGAGCATTGTTTACATTAAGGCTTGCCAGCTGATCTGTTTTTGCAACATAGTTTTAAGACATTGGTACATTGTCTGAATTTGTGAAGTCAGGGAGTAGTATATTATCAGCATGTCATTTGACCCAGCACAGTTTGCTTCAGAGCCTAGTCAGGAGGAATTTAACGAACCACGCAAGGAGGATTTGTTCGCGCTTTGTAAATTCCTACAAATTAAAGTTAAAACATCTTTAAGAAAGCAAGAAATTAAGAAACTCATTATTAAACATTTTGTTAGCAAACAACTTTGGATGAAAGTGATTTTGATTTAACTGAGGAAACAGCTGATGATTTGGAAATAAAGAAATTAGAATTGCAAAATCAGCTGGAATTAAAGAAATTAAAGTTACAAAAAGAGGAAAGAGAGAAAGAGAAAGAAAGACAGTTTCAGTTAAGAGAGAAAAGTTAGAAAAAGAGGAAAGAGAGAAAGAGAAAGAAAGACAGTTTCAGTTAGATATGAAGCATTTGGAATTACAGTCGCGAAAAAGTCCTCCTATACATGCTCCTGTACAATCACAATCAAAATTTGATGCGGCTCGTCAAATACGTTTCATCCCACCATTTCAGGAAAAAGAAGTTGATCAATATTTTCTGCATTTTGAGAAAATTGCTGAAAATTTAAACTGGCCAAAAGAAAATTGGAGTTTACTTCTTCAAAGTGTTTTGATCGGAAAGGCAACGGACATTTACACTCAATTGACGGTAGAGCAAGCATCAAATTATGATATAGTGAAGGATTTAATCCTTAAAGGTTATGAATTAGTTCCTGAAGCCTATAGACAAAAGTTTCGTAGTTGTGAAAAAGAAAACTCTCAGACTCATGTAGAATTTGCTCGTTCAAAAGAACAGTTATTTGATAGGTGGTGTACCTCGGTTAAAATTGACAACAACTTCGAAAACCTTAGACAGCTTATGCTGGTAGTGGAATTTAAAAGGTGTATCCATGGTGATATTAGAACATTTCTTGATGAAAAGAATGCCAACACTTTAGATCAAGCGGCACGATTTGCTGATGAATACGCTCTGACACATAAATTATCATTTGTCAATGCTGTAAAGTCAAGTTCATTCCAGTCTAATCTCTCAGGTAACAAATCCAGTTTTTCTCAGGGCCTAGAACGTTTAACCCCAGGTACAAAGGTCAAAGGTCAAACACAAAGTCTCAGTCACCCACTTTTAACACTCAAAATAAGTCTCCCGTTTGCAGCTATTGTAAGAAATACAGTCATTTAATGGCTCATTGTTTTAAATTGAAAAGAAAACAGCAAGATCAATCCTTTAAAAAGCCCAGTGGTTTCCTCACTTCAAGATCTTTACCCAAGCAGGTTAGTGACGCTCATAATGTATATGACGTTAAGATGGCCAAGGACACTGTTCCCATTAGTTCTATCAAGGAGAAGGTTGACAGTTTTTCAAATCCTCTTATGGAGATTTTTGAACTATTTATCCACAATGGTTTTGTGTCACTTTCAAGTGATTTTTCTAATGCTACTCCTGTGATGATTTTGCGAGACACGGGTGCGTCCCAGTCTCTTTTGTTGGCAGATATTTTGCCGTTTTCTGATTCTTCATCTGCAGGCAGTAATGTCCTGATTAAAGTGGTAGATTCTGTAAACTATACACCCGTTCATCTCTCTTCCGACTTGATTTCAGGACCTGTTACGGTGGGTATTAAAGGTAGTTTAACATTTGAGGGTGTTCAGTTACTTCTTGGCAATGATCTTGCTGGAGATAATGTCGGGGTTAACCCGATTGTAACTGACAAGCCTTGTTTGGATCAGATCCGTGATCCAGTTGAAGACGAAATTCAAAGTTTGTATCCTGCTTGTGCAGTTACTAGAGCCATGAGTAAATTGGCTGAGAAGTCTGAAAAGTCTCTTAAAGATGACGTCATCGATGACGTTTGTTTGGCTGACACTTTCGCGTGTTTGAATGATGAGGCTGATAAGCCACATTTTGATAGCAAATTGGAATGTTCTAACGACAAAATTTCAGTCACAGCTGGTTAATGAACAGCATAGTGACAAGGACATTTCCAAGTTGTTTAACAGGGCAGTAGATGAGTGTGATGTAACTCAACAGCCTGTGTGTTACTTTTGTAAGAATGGTGTTCTAATACGCAAATGGCGACCGTCAGATGTGTCACCGGATGATGAGTGAGCAGTTAAGTATCAGATTGTGATACCAAATTCATATCGTTCAGATATTCTGAGACTAGCCCATGAAACATCTCTTTCAGGCCATTTAGGTGTTAACAAAACATATTACAAAATTCTAAATCATTTCTATTGGCCAAATTTAAAGAAAGATGTTACGGAATTTTGTAGGCCATGCCACACATGTGAAATGGTAGGAAAACAAAACCAAACCATACCGAAGGCCCCTCTACAACCAATCCCTGCATTTGGGGAAGCCTTTAGTAGGGTGATTATAGATTGTGCTGGTCCATTACCGAAAACAAGGTCAGGCAATCAATACATGTTAACAATCTTGTGTGCTTCAGTCAGGTTCCCTGAGGCCATTCCTTTACGGAATATTAAGGCAAAAACTATTGTTAAGGCCTTAGTTAAGTATTTCACACTTGTCGGCCTACCCCAGTCTGTTCAGTCTGATCAGGGATCTAATTTCATGTCAGGAATCTTTCAACAAGTCATGCATGAATTGGGAATAAAGCAGTACAAATCATCTGCATACCACCCAGAAAGCCAAGGCACATTAGAAAGATTCCACCAGACATTAAAGAACATGATTAGGATTTATTGTTTTGACACTGAGAAAGACTGGGATGAAGGCATACATTTGTTATTGTTTGCTGTTAGAGAGTCTGTTCAAGAGTCTTTAGGCTTCAGTCCATTTGAATTAATCTTTGGTCATACAGTTAGACGACCACTTAAACTGCTATCTTGACTCATGTTGTCTCTTAGAATATGTGTCGGACTTTCGCTTCAGGTTGATTAAAGCACGTGATTTTGGCCATGCCAAATTTAAAGTCAGCACAAAAAGGTATGAAAATAACCTATGATAAACATGTATCCTCGTTCCAAAGCCAGATGGCAGTTACAGGATGTGTACTGACTACAGAAAGGTGAACACATTGACCAAAACAGACACATTCCCTATTCCACGCATTGACGATTGCATTGATAAAGTGGGAAGTGCCAAGTTCGTGTCAAAGTTTGATCTTCTGAAAGGATTTTGGCAAGTTCCACTGACAGATCGTGCGAAGGAGATATCAGCATTCGTCACTCCGGAGGGTCTGTTCCAGTGCAAATTACAAGCGTCTGGTCCGTCATTCATAATTCAGCCGTCGTCCATTAGAGAATATCCGCGTCCATAATCCAAAGACCTATTCCATATTCCATATAACAGTATTAGCACCAAATTCAAAAAGACAATCATATAGTATACATAAACATAGGCTTGTTTCCTGCAAGAGAGAAGCGGTCAACAGTTTTCAATGATGCCGGCAAGTCATCATGATGTTCCAAAAATATCAAATCCGTATCGCTGATCAGTATTCTTAATCCATAATATTCGTTGTAAAGTCGTCATCTAAAGAATGATGTATCTTATGATCAATCACGCTTTGATTGTGACTGTTCATATGAGTACCATGAGGATCTTGAAGTACATGGGTTCATACGGCCCCTAGCCCCGGGTTAAGCGGAATTAGACACGAGTTACGAAACGTAACGCCATAGATCTTGCACGCTACGCTCGTATTTTGCTATCAGCATGCGATATGTATCGCCAAATTTGAGAAACTTTGAGTGGAGGCGCTTGGTGGTGTAGCCCTGTTTTATAAGTTTCTGCGACAATGTTTTGTGACGTTGATTAAAATCGTCACATTTAACACAGGATCTAGCAAATGCTACTAAGCGAGATATGTATACGCCAGATGCAGGTCCCACTGGAATATTACTGTCCAGAAAGGGATAGTTTACGATGTCGAAATTATAATCATCTCTTTTGTCATAAAGTCGACGAGAGAGAATGCCCGCTTCATTTTTATAGAGATAGAGATATAAATAAGATGTACCTGTAGGACTATCTGTAGTTTCCTTCAAATCCAGTGAAGGTGGATATATATCCTTCACTGCGTCATTTATATAGCGATTATCCACAGCGAGAAGATCGTCTATAGAGGGTTTGGTGAATGAGAAGGAACGGGCTTTGAATGGATCGGTTTTTGAAAGCGCTTGCATATAGTCATATTCATAAGAGAACAGATACAGGTTAGCCAACAGGGGTGCACAATTAGTACCCATTGGAATACCTATATGCTGCTGATATATTGTGTTGCCAATTTCACATAGATATTATTAATGAGAAATTCAAGCAACTCTATAAACAAAGAAATATCTCATGAATGATATCTCCTGTATGTAGTAGAGCTAAAGAATGCTTTATGGCATCCGACATTAATATATCTACGATCAGTTTTCTTGAACACAGATACTATTAATGAACTTAGACGGGCAATAAGGTCCTGATGAGGGATTGTAGTATAAAGAGTCGAGAAATCCCATGTGGATACATGTCTATACGGTATGTGACCTTTAGCATCAAGTTCTTCCGTAAGACATTTTGAGTTTTCAATATCCACATACATTCAACGCCAGAGTTTTTAGAAATAGTGGGGCAATACCTTTCCCAAAATGTTTTTACCTCCTGAAGGGCCCTCGTCAGCAGGGTTGAAAGAAGCTTGGTGGTACAGCTTCTAGAACCAGCTATGAATCTAGCTTTGTACGGTGATTTATGCATTTTGGGAGCGCAGTATACTTTTGGTATATCATTATGTTTGGTTGGAATACAAATATCTCTTTCCTTGAGAAACGTTTTGTGATTGTTAAATAAATCTTTTAGAGTAAATGCAGTTTGAGAGTAAGTAGACGTATTTGATGACGATATGTTTACACTCAATTCTTCAACCAGCACCTGGTAATAGTAATATTTACATATGAATATTATATTATTTGGAGCTTTGTCTGCTGGGACTATGACAAATTTACTCTGGAGATTTGCTAGAAGTTCTTGCGAATTGGGGCTTCTCAGTACTTGTTTTGCTTGGGGAAGGGTACTTCTATCAATATGGCGGATTGTTTCAACGACCTTGCTCTTGGTGAGGTCCAGCCAATCAGCGAGTACTGTAGGTTCAGATTTTTCTCGCTTAGACCAATCAATAACGTACTGTTCCAAAGCAGACAGGATTATCTTCAGATTTATATTTCTCTGCGGCTCTCTATATTTAGGTCCCTTCATCAGGAGTAATCTTAGGTCCTTATCACTCACCACATCAAGATCACCAGTCACAAAGTGTTTGCATGGTGTATAGATAAAGTTCGACGATTCACAATCACAATTATAGCCCCCCCGACGTGTATAAGTTCCAGTCAAACTCCTTGACAGCATTAGAGTAATTGAATATTTTGGTGGCTATAGATTTAGTATACTTATATGAAATGCAAGGAGGTTCTGTGAACTTAAAATAGTTTCGTACAGTGTTGCGTACCTCTGGATCATTCAGGATTCGACGTAAATTAATAATGTCCAGTCCTTTATTTAAGTAGTTGAGTTTCAAGAAAAGCCGATCTTGGGATGTTTCGATTATGTTCACTGGACCATACAACCGAAAATACGCTATATCTTGACATACTTTAGTGATTTTGGGTAGTATTATATTTCCTGAAGACGCAGATTGTTGTATAACTCTGGCTATATGATTTAAAGCTCTCAGAGGTAACGCATACAGAACTGTACGTAAGCTATGTGTACTATTGGGTGTGTTAGTTAAACCCACTAAGTAATTTAAAGTGATATGATCCTGAATCATCGCACTATTAAACTTTCTCCAACCATGGCTGCGATGTCTCCGTTGATGGTGTTTAAATAGCTGGGTAATATTGGATATATTTGAACGGCGGTTTGTAACATTGCCGAACCCACTGACATTATCATTTAAACCATACGGAAACACTCACCCAAGTTCTAGCATCCAGAATAGTTTCCGCCCTCGGATTTTTCTCTCAAATCCAAAGGGGGAATCCTTGGTAGATGGATAGACGACGTCTATGATCTGAATACTGAAGTTGTCCCAGCCATGGTCGGGTCCAGAATGCCATTTATGCCATTTGGAATGAGAAATTCTCTAGCCACGTTCCAGCGTCTCATGAACCGCGTTACTTCTGGTTTGGAAGGATGTGAGACTTACATTTATGACGTCATTGCCTACAGCGATAGGTGAGAAGATCATCTACAGAGAATTCGCGCACTGTTCAATCGACTGAGTGACGCCAAGCTGACAGTCAACATTAGAAAAAGTGAATTTGGACATGCACGTTTGGCATTCTTGGGTCATGTTGTAGGTCAGGGTCAGGTAACACCTGTAGATACTAAGGTTAGTGTTATCTCGCTATTTCCAAGACCAACATGTAAGAGTGTTTCTTGGGTATGGCTGGTTACTACAGGAAATTTTGTCCAAATTTTTCAGATATTACTGAACCTTTAACTCAACTCGGTAACTTTTGTTTGGACCGATAAATGTGAATCAGCTTTTGAAAATCTAAAAGTCATACTCAAGAGCGAGCCAGTTTCTTCAGCACCAGATTTTGATTCACCTTTTAAACTGGCTGTAGATGCTAGTGATGTTGCTGCTGGTGCCGTTTTATTACAAGAAGGTATAGATGGTGTAGATCACCCAATATGTTATTTTTCACGTAAATTTGACAAACATCAGAGAAATTATTCTACAGTTGAGAAAGGATGTTTGGCAATGATATTGGCTTTACTACATTGTGATGTTTATGTTACTTCTTCATCGTTGCCAATTACTTTATTCAGTGATCACAATCCACTTGTTTTCATAAGTAAGATGAAAATCAAAAATCAAAGATTGTTGAGATGGAGTTTGGTGTTACAAGAACACAATATTGAAATCAGACATATTAAGGACAAGGACAATTTGATTGTTGATTGTTTGTCTCGCATATAATGTACATATGTTTGTCAACGTTTTTGCTGTTGTAATATAGATTTTTTTTTGTGATAATGTTTTGAATTGTCAAGAAAGTTCCAAGTTTGAAACTTTCTTTTTTTACGAGGGGGAGTGTCATGGTGTTATTGTTAGACATTGTGGATATTTCTAGAATGGGCTTGTTTACGTGGGTTAATCGCTTCGATCTTTCTAGAAGATTATCTAGGCCAGATGATGTAATGCATATTCGAGAGGCTTCTTGATTTGGCAGAATGTTCTGGAATGCCACATAGAGTATAAATAGCCCGACAGTTAGTCATTCTTGGGGGAATTCAAACGGCTTTTCTGTGGGTGCATTATACTGTCTTACATTTGTCTGAAATTACGGACTGCTGGATTGTATACTCCGGTGAATTGACTTTTGGGGCACTACGTTATCTACGTGATTGAACTGTTGGAAACTGGACAACAGCTGAGCGGTGTTGGATTATCAAAATACAGAACAGCGAATTGTGCGACAGTGACTGTATAGAGATTTGCACGTCAAAAGAGACTGTGAAGTATACACCGGTATAGCCTAGACTATATTTGACATTTATTTTTTGTATTAACCGTACTTAATTTGTATATGATTTTAACATTGTAAATAAATATTTGATTTTTAATCCTTGACTTCACAAAAGTTTTCTGTTACGTTTTTTCTATTATCGTTTATAACGTAACAGTACTAATTTTCATAATTTCTTATCACCCCAACTTGTAGATTTGACTGTGTACTCTGGTATAAGACAAAAAAAGAACACTCAAGATTTTGAAGCTTCGACCCGATACAGTAACCTTAGGGAACCGAAAACTAAGGTATACGCTTATGGATCTACCCAACCACCCACCACCCAACCGCAACGTCCAGAAATGGCTGACTTTCACATTGACGAAAATGGATCTGCAAACTTGCTACAACACCGCGAGTGGCTTGGAACTCGTGCATATTGTGAACACTGTCAATCACTCACAATTCTTTAATGAACTTGACCGACTTGAACGAGAGGACATCATTGAGAAAGCCGATGGGCTCACATGATGGGTTAGTCCCATGGTTGTCGTGCCGAAGAAAACAGATGAAGATGAAGAATATGCATCGATATGCACCAGGCAAATAAAGCGATAAAACGTGGAAAGCACCCCATGCCTGTCGATGATCTTCTTGCTGACTTGAACAACGCATCGGTTTTTAGCAATCTTGACCTCACAGTCAGGTATCATCAACTGGAATTAGCCCCAGAAAGTCGAAACATCACAACATTTTCAACACATCCAGGCTTACGACCATATAAACGTCTGGTTTTTGGCGTGAATACAGCATTCGAGATATTCCACAGCGAAATCGCAGAAATGCTTTCTGATCTTCCTGGATGCGTGAATCTACCTGATGACATCATCATTTTGGACGTGACCATGTTCAAAATCTGGGCGCTGTACTTAGACGTGTACGTGAAGACAACGTCTGCCGTCATACTGAGAAATGTAGCTTCGGAAAGTCTGAAATAGATATGACCACACGTTCAATGCAACAGACATTTCACCCGATCCACCAAAGTGAAAGCGATCTTCACAGCCGATTCTCCGAAACTCAGAGTGAAGTTAAATCACTGCTCGGGAATACCTATCTAGTTTCATCCAAGGCTATGCCACTCTGACTTAGCCACTGCGCACGCTGACACACCAATACGTCGACTGGTCCTGGGGAACTGTTGAAGAAGCCCTAGACGACCTGAAAACAAACTGACCGGATCTAAGGTCGTGACGACTTTACAACTTTAGATGACGACTTTACAACGATTATTATGGATTAAGAATACTGATCAGCGATACGGATTTTATATTTTTGGAACATCATGATGTCTTGTCGGCATCATTGAAAACTGTTGACCGCTTCTCTCTTGCAGGAAACTAGCCTGTGTTTATGTATACTATGATTGTCTTTTTGAAATTGGTGCTAATACTGTTATATGGAATATGGAATAGGTCTTTGGATTATGGACGCGGATATACATTAATGGACGACGGCTGAATTATGAATGACGGACTAGACGCTTGTAATGAATTTATTCGATCCAGAGAAATCTAGAGAAATCCATGTAGACGCAAGCGCCGTGGGTATTGGTGCTATTCTAGACCAGGAAGGTAAAGTCATTAGCTATGGTAGCAGAACATTCTCTAGTGTCGAACAGAGATATTCCCAAACAGAACGCGAGATGCTTGTCACCGTGTGGGCCGGGAGTTGAATACCTTCAATTTATGTATACGGATCCATGATCTTAATACAAATCATCACAGGGACCACTTTTGGTTCTTGTGATGTTTTGAGAAATTTGCAGTCAGTATATTTGTCTGTGGGATTATATGAGTTTTTGTAAGTACGCCGGCGTCGTTGGCTACCACTCGTTTAATGTTGCGTTTAATTGTAAAGACAGAGAGTCTGAGCCCAGAAAAAAGTATGGTGCCCACATATCGACTCACTGGTGGAACGTAAAGTGAAACAGTGTATTCCTTATCAAGCTTCTACAGGCCGTTCTCCGATATACACGAACCACTGATGCTGTCAACACTACCTACTGCAGCATGGTAGGGTGATTCCATTGACTTTGCTGGACCATTACTTTCGGGTGATTACTTACTAATGGTAATCGATGAATACAGCAGATTTCCAGAGGTACAAATTATCTCTTTTACTTCCGCAAGAATATTTATTTCGCGAATGGATGCAATCTTCGCCAGACAACGTATAAAGGAAGTCTTCGAACCATAAAATGAAGCCTCCTTCAATGGAGATAAATTCGGAAATTTCGTTCTTCATCTTGGATTCTACCATCGTGAAGTCACACCTCTACGACCAGAAGCAAAAAGGGAAGCGGAGTGCATCATGAAAACTCAGGGCCAGACCATCTTCTGTCGAGAAACTTAAATGGAAGCAGGAATTCTTCAATTCTTACGTCAGTATCGCGCAACACCACATTCGGGGACTGTAATATCGCGCATTACATGTTCTGACAGGCAGGAAAATGATTACATGTTCTGACAGGCAGGAAAATGATTATATATTCTGACAGGCAGGAAAATGGTTACATGTTCTGACAGGCAGGAAAATGATTACATGTTCTGACAGGCAGGAAAATGATTACATGTTCTGACAGGCAGGAAAATGAAAACGACGATATCGGAATTCAGGTTCCGATAAACAATCACTTCACGGATTCAATACTGATGAAAATGTTGCCGCGAAGCATGAAATAAAAGTTTTTGCTGTTAAAAACGTCACAGCAACGCTGACAGCAACGTTGTGCGTCAACGCAAAATCAACAAATTTAGCACTCCATTCAGTCTATCTCCATGTTGGGCTGTCAACAATAATGGGAGTATGCTCACGGCTCAGACCACAAGATCACCAGAATCTCAACATTCTACAAATCAGTGGTGAAAGAATCTCATAACTCATCTGACGAGTAGGAGGAAGTAGATGTCACTACAGCGCAGAATTCCATCACCAACAACGTCTAATGACGCGTCACAACCACTGAGGCCCTCTCTCCGACAAACAACTGAGCCCAGACAACCTGGAAGAGCTCGAAATCTACCTGTGCGATTCAAGGACTACGAATTAAAGAATTTAATCCTTTGAACTGTACAATTAATGTGTTCAAGTAACGTGGGCTAATATTTGGAAGTGAAGTGAATTATTTCGAATCATTTCATCCAGTTGACTGTTCAAACTGAATAATCTGAAACGCATGAAAATAATGATAATCAATTATGCAGAATTGAATAGCAATTGAATTGAACTGTATACTTGAGATTTGCGCAGTGAGTTTATGTAGAAAGTTGAAACTGAAAATTGGAACACAGTTGGCTCAGCTGAAATAATGAACTCAAGACATTGACTGAAGATAACTCTTTATTCCATTAACGTCGTGGTTATAATCAAGGTATAACACGCATTTATAGCACTAATTGTCTTTTGACAAGCATATGTACCCTAACACCAAAAAAAGGGGAGCGACATTAGGCTATCGGTATAACGATTACCGTAAGTGTAAGCGCTTGAGAGAGAGAGGCTACAATCTTTGTAACATCTTGTTCAACAATCGTGTTTCTCTCTCATACATTTTCAGAGCAGTAGAACATTACAGTGTGTCTAAACGATTTTAGAATGCCTTTTCAGACACATTTCAGGACAACAGACTGAAATGTCGTTTAACTGACATAAGCGTACTTATCATATGGTCGATACTTCATGTGGGACCTATTGTCTTGGTCTTTGTTAGCCACAACTGTTCCTATCAATAATACCTTCGGATGATAGTCACAAATGACGTTCATTGATCTCCGCGTGTGCTTATAACCCGTACCGTATAAAAGTTCATTTTGATGCTCCTTACCTGTTATTTTCGGGAAGCTAATTCCTTCTTTGCCACGCTTGTCGCTTTTATTAACGTTTCCGGCGTTGGTGATTAGCTGTACTCGAGCCGTTTTCACATCGACCCTGACCTTCCCCATATTACGATAGACGCCATATTGCGTGTATTTGGGCCAGTAATATGGCGTCTACCGTAATTTGGGGAAGGTCAAGGTCGATGTGAAAACGGCTCGAGTACAGCTAATCACCAACGCCGAAAACTTTAATAATATAGCGACAAGCGTGGCAAAGAAGGAATTAGCTTCCCGAAAATAACAGGTAAGGAGCATCAAAATGAACTTTTATACGGTACGGGTTATAGCACACGGAGATCAATGAACGTCATTTGTGACTATCATCCGAAGGTATTATTGATAGGAACAGTTGTGGCTAGGTCTTTGTGTCACTGAAAAGGCACAAGTCTAGACACATTGTTGTCCCCAGACTTGGCTATCGTATGCATTGTCTCGTGATTCTAACATGAAGTATGAACCATATATTTCCATGTCGATAAAGCTGAACGCCGAAAAAGGTAAGTTCTTTAGTTCATTGTGATCACGTAAGCATATAAGAATAATATCGGATTACTGTGGAACAACATATGGGTAGGCCTACTTGTGAAGATTTTGCATACACAATGCTCTTGTATGTATGTATGTAGTCGCTGTTCTCTGGTCGATATTAACGTCCTTACATGGGCATAGTTACATGTTCATAGTTGCTTCCAGCCACTGAAAAACACAACAACAGTAGGGTTACATGTTGATGTAAAGTTATTGAATTATTACAAGAAATATCACGCTTTTCCACTATCATATAAAACTGCTGTGCTCCTTTATCTTTCAAGAAACAACACTCAAACACCCATTTTGTTAAACAGAATATTATGTTCTATGGAAGATGACAGATTAAATTGTGTTACATGGAACACTTCTGCGTCATATAACACAATGCAATCTGTCATCTCTCCTTGAACAGAATATTTTGTTAGTTTTAACAGAATGGGGTTTTGAGTAAGCTTGAGTTTATCAGCTTTTTGTTTTCAAGTTCAAAGTGACCAAGACGGTAGTTATCTGTACAATCAAGCTATAGTTACGGTTTGGCTATTACCTTCATCTTCGGCACATAATGCTCAGAATAAGGTAATATTCGATATAGCGATATGACGAGTGCTTCCAGTAAATTACGAATTCCCAAATTGAATAACGAAATGAGTACATTGAATGTGTTGTTACTGTACAAAATAATGCCCTAACCGTGTTGTTAAGACATAATCAAATCCTGATTGTTCATCTTTGCCGATTGTTTACTTCTTCATTTGTTTCCCATAAGCTGAATATGCCAAGTTCACGTAATGTTCTTGGCTAATATACCGCTCGATCTTCGTTAGTACAAAATTGGACAAGGAATAAAGTATTATATTGTTTTCTGGTTTTCATTACACGATTAATTAGCATGATTATAAACTTTTCAGTGATTCAGGTTCAATATATCTAGAATTGTATAGTAGTCTTATCTAAGTCATGGAATCATTCATTTGATCCCGGGGAGGTGGCCATGCACACTTAAGGTAAAGGAAATAAATTCAAGAATCATTTTCAGTTCTTTGTTAATTCTGGCACTCTGTTGTTGAGCACAGTTTCTTGATCTTTTATAGTAACGGTCCGGTGGCTTATTATCAAACCAGTCATATTGATGAGATTCGTAATTTACTGAACTGCACGTGAATACCAATTGTTTGTCACTCCTTCTCTCTGAAGCTGACTTTCGTCAAATGTCCAAATTCTGAGTATATCGAGAGCTTCGATTGTTACAGTTTGGACTCTTAGCGCACTGTTACAGTTTGGACTCTTACCGCACTGTTACAGTTTGGACTCTTAGCGCACTGTTACAGTTTGGACTCTTACCGCACTGTTACAGTTTGGACTCTTACCGCACTGTTACAGTTTGGACTCTTACCGCACTGTTACAGTTTGGACTCTTAGCGCACTGTTACAGTTTGGACTCTTACCGCACTGTTACAGTTTGGACTCTTACCGCACTGTTACAGTTTGGACTCTTAGCGCACTGTTACAGTTTGGACTCTTACCGCACTGTTACAGTTTGGACTCTTACCGCACTGTTACAGTTTGGACTCTTACCGCACTGTTACAGTTTGGACTCTTACCGCACTGTTACAGTTTGGACTCTTACCGCACTGTTACAGTTTGGACTCTTACCGCACTGAAATACCGAAGTTACCTTATTAACGTCATAGATAAAGATTGGATGTTGAATACTTCACACACATTCCTATACCTGCTGAAGCGAGATGTTTGCATGTTTCAAATCTTCATCGTCTGTAACTTCCTCATCACCTCTCTTCTTCCTCTTCTGTTTCTCGCCTGCTCCTCTTCCATCAGTTCTCTTCTTTCTTCTTCTTTTTTTTGTCGTCATCGGACCCATCCTCATCGCCTGACCCATCGTTATCGCCACTGTTTCGTCGCCTCTTATTCTTATGTCTTCGCCCCCTCCTCCCCCTTCTCTCGGTTTTATTGCTGATGTGCTTCCGGAACGCCCCTTTTGGGTATAACAGGGATATATATATGTGTGTTCGCGATATTCTCGGCCTGCACAATTGTGAGTTACACTTATGAAAGTGAGTAAGTTATTTATTATGTTTATGTTAGTGAAACCATGAGCAATTGTTTGTGATAAAACTTTTTCTGACAAAACTTTTTTCAGATTTTTGGAATCCTTAATTTGAATTCCTTAGATTCTTGTTTTCGTTTTTATTCCCGTTTCACAAATTTAAATACCCACGATACGCAGAGAAGAGTCTAGAAGAACACAAAAGAAAATCCTCAAACCGCAAATGTCCTTTTCTGTCACCATATCTTCGAGCGATAACCCTTAAAACGGGACGGCTAACCACAAAGCCTGGAAAATATAACACTCAGATTGCACACAACTATCATTTTTCTTCTTCCATGGTGAATTTCATACGAGAATGCTGATTATTCAGGTGGTTTAGGAAGAGGTCGGGATCATCATCTATATGTAATGTCACTACTGTATTGTCCGCCTTCCTGTACCATCATATGAGTGCAACTGGTGATGTGCGTAATGCTCTATCTTCTGGGTCGGTCATGTATATTTCTGCTATGAGCGGTAGAGAGATAGAGGAGATCCCATAGGTAGCCTGTGGATACGTTTATACATGTCATCTCCCCATGTAACATATGTGGAGCTGATGCACATGTCTAGCAATGATGCTGTCAGGGGTTAGCTTGTCAATGGTCAAAGTGGCGTCTTTTACTTTCTAGCGGATCATCTGCAGGGCGTCGTCTCGGGGAATGTTAGTGAATAGATCAACCGCATCATAGCTAATTAGTTGACATGGTGTATGGATATTTCTGCTCTTGTCACAAAAATCGGTTGAGTCTTTATGAATGAATTGGTCATCTTTCCAACAGGGCCAAGTATCTTAGTCCGGTATTGGGCTGTATTGTACTAGACAGTTTGTCTGGTGCAGATGAGTAGCCTGGCTTTGACTGGGGTCTTGTGGATCTTGATCGTGGCTCTAACATAGGGACGTCGAGGGTGTTGGACTATCAATTTCTAGTGTAACTGGGCGTCAATCTGTTTCTCTCCCAGTAGTTCTTTTAAACCGGCTCAGTGTTCTCTATCATACTGGCCGGTGGGATCACTATCAAGTTTTCTTTTGTAGGTGGTGCTGTCTTTTAGCGTTGTTGTCGTTGACTATTTTCTGAAACTTGGTTTGGTCAAGTATGTTAATTATTTATACACCTTGAAAGACCAGGTATGTGTCCAGTGCAAGTTCAGTGAGCCTTGGCATGATAATTATTGTGCCATGGTAGTTAAAATCAATTGGTTAACCCCTAATCCTTTAATGAACTACTTTAACACAATCTCCCCCCACAAATACATCAATGTAACTTTTGCTCTATGATCACATGCCAGTGTAATGAAAGTTTGGTGTTCCCAGGCATACGTTGTGAGAATGGATAATTATATGACGCAGTGGGCTAGAGGGTTAGTCCTGTTTGTCGTTAGTCCTGGGGCGATGTGGTTAGTCCTGGGGCGATGTGGTTAGTCCTGGGGCGATGTGGTTAGTACTGGGGCGATGTGGTTTCCAATTCGGTCAGATAGTATGTGATCATCTACTTGAAGTGAGAGTCTATCGATTACTGATGAGCAAATACCTTGTGGACGACAGCTTCCAACTAAATGTCGGATTGAACGCCTGTATCGGTATTATTCACTCCCGGCTGGGAAAGGTATGAAGGATTCGACAACTTGATACACTAACTCACCCACATTTTTGAAGGCATTCTTCAGCTCATGAGTGTCAATCGTTCCCGATTTATCCGCATCAAAGACGTCAAAGGCAGACTATAGAAGAAGGGATGGAATCACACATTAAATAGTATATACATAATGGTCTTTCCTTCAGTGAAAAAATCCAACTTTCACCCTTTTATCACATTATTGTTTATCACATTATTGTTAAGAAATAAATCAAAACAATTAACCATTTGTTCCTTATTATAGTGATCCAAAGAAGAGAAAGGCGAGAAGCTTGAATGAAATTCGTTAACGATAACCTTTTTGATAGGTCGATGGTGGCTCTGAGTAGCTCTGTTATTATATAGATTTCTAGTGGGGGGGAGGGGGCTCAGAAGGGACAAGAGCGATACCTATGTTAGGGAGGGTGATCAACTAACCTTCCACAGGTTCACCTGTTCCCACATTGATCGAACGGTTGGCAAGTCTACAACGCCTCTCATTTTCTCCTGAAAACAACAATGGGAAACAGCATGTTCTTTTAGAAAGGAACTGTTACAGAAAATATACGAAGTCAACAGATGCCCATGCATCTTGTTAACCCTTGTAAGCGTATGTTGTTAGTATTTGTAGGCTACAGTCTACACTGTTACCGCTTATCCTTCAACAACGAAAGAAGGAATACTTAGTTAACAACCAAGCAACCTCTTTCCAAGCAATAAATATGGATCGACTGTCGGGGTGGTAGGAAGGGAAGGGCGTAATTTCAGAAAAAAGTTAAATGATCTCATAAGCTGGAGCTCTGATTGCGGGGGACTTTTAGTTTAGATGTACATGTATAGTAGCAGTTGTGTGATTGTGAGAACAGGGAAGCAGAGTTTGTATTTACATGGAATGGATGAATGGATGGATGGATGGATGGATGAATGAATGAATGAATGAATGGATGAATGGATGGATGAATGGATGTTTTCGCGAATGCAAAAGCTTGTACTCACATCCAATCCTGCCAGTAGAGTCCGTGTTGTCTCCAATGAAAGGACACCGCTCAAATTCAATACTGTGAAGTGGAAATTAAACTTGTCACCAATGTGTAAGAGCGATATTCATGAATAAAATGAGTCAATATATCTAAAACTACATGTATGTTATAGGGCCAGCACAAAAACTGACCAGACCACTTCTGTTATATAATTTAAACAGCGTACTCTCATCGATCATCTTTGTCATGACGAAATCATGACGCTGGACTACACGTACGTTCGTTTATAACCTCGCTTTGACATTCGACTACATTACTTTCCTCCCTAACCTCGCTTTGACACTGGTTTACCCGTAGATTTATCCCTAATCCTGCTTTGGCACTGGACTACATTCCTTCATATAACCTCAATTAGACCCCAACTACACGTACACTCCTCCCTAGCATCGCTTTGACACACATACACTCAATAAATCTGTTTGGCACTGGACTACACATACAATCCGCCTAACCCTTATTTGAGTCTACTACACGTACAATCCCGCTTTGGCACTGGACCAAACATATCTACTTCGAAAGCCGGCATAGACGCTGGACTAGATACATTCCTCCGTAACCCCACTTTGATATTGCGATGTCGCCATTGTTGGATTATGAAGTCTGAACATTTTGATGAAACAACAATGGTTATCAGTTTAATTTGCCCTTGACAGTGGTGTGGCCAGAGGCAGATACTCCTGGAAACTTTACTGTTGGGATTGCATTTCGCGGTGCCACCAGTGGGCCAGCTTTGGATTTTGTTTCGTGATGATAAAATAATGAAGTTCAAGGTGGCAGCTGAGGGCATTGGTAGATGGACACTTCGCCATACAAAAGATTTCGCGTAATATGGATTGCGGTTCGTGCACATATAGTCATAGGTAGTGCTAACTTGGCTATGGAAAAGTTCCCTGTCTTACGGAGGATACAGAAAGGAAAAAATGTGATCACATTCTGTTGTCCAGCTATATCACCTTCCATTGTGCTGGTGTAAAATATCGTTGTGAAAGGACTATTAAATTGTCCATTGTTGTGGTATAATCTGCTGATCACAGAAATCCTGTCTGTGAATAAAACTTCATAAATTGGGGAATTACCATTGTGCCGCGTTAAACTGCAGCCGTTTAAGAATGAGTAGGCCTATATTTCCATTGCCGTATGTGACATGCTGGCCAAAGAAATTCTCCTGTTTTTTCGTAGTCATATACGGATAAATCTTCATTCTGCCGCTGTAAACGGTTACAGGAATCGTCATGCTTGTACATAGTAAAATACTGAGAAATTTTCATTCTGCCGATATGTAAAAAAAGGTATATGGCCATTGTACCGTCATTAAACTGAAGTTTCCGAGAAGCTTTGAGTTATATCAAATTGTCATAAGCAGCACTTCTAAGACTCGAGGAACAGCTCCAACCACTACGTAACTACCGGCTCTTTTTAGTTAAAAGTTTAAATGGCATAAACGCCAATAAGAAAAGACTGTTCCTCTCGTGCTTTCTTAGATGAAATATGGACCAGAATAAGAACATTCTCACTGTTAAACATGAATGTGAACCATTAAATCAAAATGCTTCAAAATACTTCTTCTTGAGAGTTCGGAGAGAATTTCCCGTAGATCAAAGGCATCGACAAGTCCGTCCGAGCCGACGTGTTTATCGTACAAGGTAGATATCGGATCATCCACAACATCTTCCTTCTCGTCTTCCTTGAAAAGCAATAATAGTACTGATACACTTAACTATCTATTATACAAGAAGATGAGTAGCTCACACATTGAGGATTCGTATGAACGTTAAAGGGTTTAAATATAAATATAAATGTTAGCAAAGTAATTATATACGTCATGTATTCCTGTGGTCAGATGATGAATTTCTCTGAGGGGGAAACAACTCTGAAGAATTTTCTAAACAAGGTAACTCATCAGAAATTGTCTCATTAAGTTAGAATACACTAATTATTTGTCCCATTACATCCCAGGTTAAACAGCTTCAGTTCGCCTTCAGAAAACTGATCTTCCTGCATCTTCTCTAGCCAAGTCGACGTACATCACGTTTCGCGATGTAGTTGACTTGGCTGGTGAAGATGATCTTCCTGTATCCTAGTCAAACTACATACTGGTGTTGTTCATTACCCCTTGTCGTTCTTCTCGTAAAATGTAATAAATCACAATGCAATAAACTCATTTTTTTTAATAACGTAAACTGTTATCTGGGGCGAGCACTTTGCAACGGTTCAGGCTGGTCACCTGAGCATGCTGGTCACGTTGTTGGATTGTGTCCTGTACAAAACAGGATCGTCACTGTCACAGTTTTCTTCATCAATAAATTGAGACATATAAAGTAAGCGGAACACAAGAAAAGGTAGCTATGATATTATCCAATAATGAAGCAACTGAGCATGTTTTTGATGCGGCCTTATGTAATTATCTCACATAGACAACCATACCCACTGTTCTGATCGGAACGATGCCACTGCGAAGGGGGTTTCACAAGTGCTTTATCTATCTCTAAACGGAATCAGCAACGAAAATGATAAGTTGATTGCTACATATAGGACCAGATAAATTAGATCTTCCTCCCTTATCAGATCTTAAGTCACTTTATGGTACTTCAGCCTTATGACAACTCTATTTACTGTTCCACAAGATAAGATAAGATACAACACACACGACCGATTCTGGTACCGATAAGATACAACACACACGACCGATTCTGGTACCGATAAGATACAACACACACGACCGATTCTGGTACCGATAAGATACAACACACACGACCGATTCTGGTAGCGATAAGATACAACTGCTCTGTTTATCAACATTGATATTCGACAGGATAATTACATTCATTGCAGTCTCTCGCTTCCATTTGTATCTCCAATGGCTATTTATACAAATGCAATGTTTCAAATTAGCATGGATCAGCCTGAAATGCCACCAACGTTATCCATCTGATTGCTGAAACTAACATGACCACCATGTCAAGATATTTCCATAGTTTTATAAAAAGGTCACATCATTAAGACAATTGCAAGCATTGTGGCTTTATTACGATTACTTTTCGGTTATACACATTTGCGGGACATGGCGTGGTCGTGTACACATGCTCAGAAATACACAACTAGTCTGTTTTGTTACTTCCTTATCATTGAATAGGTTTCCCCTGGCGATTAAGAGATAAAAGCACAACATGCGGACACTCTCCCGACTATATATAAACGTACACCATGAAGATATAAACTGAAATACAAGCGTTTGTTGTTTGCAGAAGCAGAAGAGGCCTTTTAGTAAATGATTCCACTTATTCTGGCGTAATGCCATTCCTGTACAAAACAGGTGTTTCATTGATTACCTCTTGTGTGTGATTTTTCGCGCAGAATCAAATTTGTAGGTAGCAATGTTGTATGAAAATTCATTCAACGTTTATCAACTCTTACTTCAACCCTATCTGGCCTGGGATTTTTGGGACCTGTCCAGGCCTGGGGAGGCATTTCGAGCCCTCTAATTATTTTTCTTAGCCCTTGAGCTAGTGGGATGAAACACTTACCCTTGGATCAAGCCCCAACAGAAAATGTAGAAAATCCAATATGGCCGCTTTGATGACGACATAGCGACGTCATTTTCAAAAAGGGTATTTTTGGTCGATTTTTCGATTTTTTTATTCATCTAGTGTCTTCGCAAAAACTGCAAGATCAATTAGTAAATATTAATCTGATGTGAAATAAAATAGTTTTTGTCTACTTCTCCTCGCGGAAAATCAGTAATTTTGAAGATAAATGACGAAAACATAACTTTTCTGGTACAATTCCAGCGTTACGGAATTACAAGGTACCCATATTTTTTCTTCTTCTGAACCCCTGTTATTACTCGTCCATGGGAAAATCTGTTTTGGAATATCATTTTTCTAATTCTATTACTAAGAACTGTAGGATGAGAGAAAAAAGGGAAATACAATTGTTTTCTACCTGGTCACGTGACATTCGAATACCGCGTTACGGAATTACAGTGAATTAACCTCCTTATGAAGACGTGTAGGTTACATATATATTCCATCAAAACTCGAACGTTTCTCATTTAATTCCTGATTTTATTCGAATCCTGAGCGCCTGGACTACATTATATCTGATTTCCATCAAGTAAAGTTTCAAATTGATAAATGTCGTTAAGCAAACCTGCGTTACGGAATTACATTTTGGTCCATCTTTTAAGAAGTTGCGATTTTTCCTATTTTACAAGTTTCGATTTTATTCGGTCTAAAAAATTCTGAGGACAGACCGAAGCACATGAATTCTGTTGTTATGTCCCCGGGAAGGCACGTGTATTCGATTAAATGTGAAAGAGCGATAATGACTGGTCAACAACATGGGCAAAATTGTCCAGGAAGGACATAACCGAAATTTTGAATTTTGTTACGGAATTACATTTGGTTGAATATTTCGTGGAATTGTTATGAATTGACCCTTGACCCTCTGCTTGGGGAGTATACAAATAGGCTCGAAATGACCCCAAGATGATAAGCTACAAAGTCACGGAATTTTTGTCGCTCCGGTTTGGTTGGGGGAGGAGGGGCGCATAATGCCCACACACACACACCAAGCCTGCACGGTTAAAGATGTGATCAGCTTCAAAAACTCGGCTGACTTCAAGATTTCTGAAATTCCGTGAGAGTGAAATATGTTACAATATGTACAGAATGAAGTGTATTTGGGCGCATCAATCTCAACTTCTGTCTCGTGTTGATGAGAAAAAGACCATCAAAAATAAATGGCAACTGCTGAGTCGTATAAATAACGTCATCGCTGTTCCAGATATTGTGGTTGTGCATGGCATGACGGTACGGAAGTTCTTCAAAGCGAGAGAATTTTCAAATATCTCTGTCTGATATTCTTGCTTTTATTCTCGCTGTTGTAGAATATCAAAACTATGGTGCGTTATCATGCTTCCGTTTTGAGGCTGATTACATCTTTAAATGTTGAATGAACCAGGTTTAACTAGACGAGAAGGCAATACTGTAACGTAATTTCGATGATTTTGATGATGATATGGCGTGTTGATTCACTGATAAGCTTGGCATAATGCAGAAGCAAAGTAACTTTGAATAGACTTATTAAATGCTGGTGACAGTCTCAATATATCGACAAAATTTTCAGGATGCTGATAATTTTGTCGAAATATTGAGATTTGTCACCATGCGTTTACTAAGTGTATTCGGAGTTACTGTGCTTGTGAATTATGGCGTCTTTTTCGAAGGTGATTTCAACTTTTTGAAAACATTTGATCAACGTTGGATAAAAGTTAGTGCTATCTGGGTTATTGCTCTTATCTTATGCTAATTCTTAGTCCTGCCCCCTCCCCTCATAAATTAATTATAGGCTTACTTAGAAAAAAAGAATCTTACTTACAACAACAGGTTCATCTTCATCATCTATTGACCTGAATAGAGGAATGCAACATTTGATTCAAAAGTACCATACAAAATTATCAAGAAACAAAAAAGGATTTAGTTATTATGAAAGTGTCTTTTAAATTCCAATACAAACTGCTTAGAAACAGACCACTGATCAATATTCCTCAGCAAAACTAAATTGTCCTATCCTACTCCATCAATGGAATTTGAAAAGACACCGTTGATAACCTTTCAGAAGACTCTTACATGCTCGTCACTAGAAACATGAAACGGAGGTATACATACACAAAATCTGATGGCTTCTCTGTGAAAATCCGAAGTAGAAAATCGGCTTCTTTGAATGCTTCGAATGCACTGGGAATAACGACATAAGAGCCCGGTTCCAGTTCAAATCGGACGGTTACTTCCCTATACGGTGAGTGTTGGCCAGATCTGCTGTACAATGTTAAGGCATGGTCTTTGTAATTCTCACGTAAAGATTCTTCTTCAGCATCTTCCTTCAACTGCGGAGAAAGAAGAATATGAAAATGAAAACTTCAATGCAACTATAGCATAAATAAATTGAAGATACACGATATTGGAATTTCATGTTGATGAAACACTTCTAATCAGTGATAACATTCAGGAACATATGAACCTCTCTCAAGAAACTGAGTTGAGCTTATTAAAGTGCGTGTATCATCTAATTCCTATAGCTAAAAGCGTCACAAAAAGCGAAAGAATCTTTTACTAAGGTGGCTTCCAAGTGATCATTTGCGCAAGTTGCGACGCAGTCACAAAGCAGAACCACGCAACGTTACCGCGTTAGAAAAGTCATGGTTTCATAACGGCATAAAGCGACGTCACAAGTCAGTTCAGCTCTTCTTTAAAATAACAAGGAGAGATTCATTAACATCAAGACATAGTTGCCGAAACCGATTTTTATTCGAAATATTGATTCCATACTGAATTCGGAACCTAAGGATTGTACACATTCAACTGTAGAAGGTCACAAATTCTATGTTGAGAACTGAATATAACGGAAATGGCATGGCTCTTAAACTACGATGGTTGTTAATGCAAATGTTATGTGTAAAGTTTTATTTATTTCTCTGAGAGTACCACTAAAGAAGTTTCTAAAATAAACATATTTTTGACTGAGTGGAATTTTTGTGTAAACTGAGATGCGCATAAGTACCTCTCGGTAGGGTAACTTTTTGCATTGTATTGGTACATGATGTCTCTGTGTATATAATGCACCACTGTCAATTCACGTTGTATATGAGGACCTGCTGGAAGAACAAGCTAAGTCTGAAGGAGTGTTCCTGATTAAATATCGGTGTAATAAATAAAATTACGAGAGAAATATATGGTTTCGGCGAATGTTGATAAATTCTACACTGTGATCAGAAACCCACAAACAATTACCCTAAGGCCAATGTCACTCGATTGGATGATTAGCATGACCAGCCCTCATCTATATTTTGAGGGCAAATAATTAAAATAGATGAGCGATTTACATTTTCATGAGTAAAACTTACGCACTTTCTTAATATTCGTTATACAATTTGTTTGCAATTCAATAATCAATAATAAATAATTATAGCATATATCATGTGTATTTGAAAAGTAAAGGTCATGCTAAACAACCAACCAAGTGACAATGGTTTAAACAGGTCAAGTGTTTATCCGCTTTCCACATGGTTCGACTTTTTTGACTGATAAATTATGTACAAAGAAAATTTAGATAAATAAAATCGTAGAGAAATCGGGAAAATTATTCCTGCGCAAGGCCGAGATCAATCTGAACTTGGTCTTCTTACGTGGGCGAGGGTTTACTGGCCGAGATCAATCTGAACTTTGTCTTCTTACGTGGGCGAGGGTTTACTGGCCGAGATCAATCTGAACTTGGTCTTCTTACGTGGGCGAGGGTTTACTGCTGAATGCTGAACCTCACACCTATTTATATATTAGCTCGTATATTTCCAATGTCCTCCTGATGAGAGAACACAACTAATATTTTAATCTGTATACAAAAAACTACCCATTCTGCTTCTCATGGCTTCTCATTTGTCTCAATGTTGATCTATTTGTTACTTTGAACAATGCTGATACCGGTACACTAAACATCCATATGAATTAAATTGATCCACAAATCTGGACGTACGCTTTACTCATGACTCTCCCAAACTGGATTGACCAAAAACTATTTCATAATACTTATGACCTAGTATCGGGCTATAATACATCATATCCTCATTATGCGGGAACAACGTTATTGTAACTCACCTTATATATATCAAAGCCTATCCACAGATCTCTGCGTCTATCGTACTCAACTTCCATTAGGGAGACGATGATGGTCGAGTTTTCTGAGCCTTCTTCTAGAGTGAGCCGGAACTGAGGGTTCTTCCAATACAATGCTGCAATTCACAGTTCACTCTTATTCATTTACTTCAAATAACAAATTACGAAATTCATTCTTGTCATGGGTTTTCAGGAATTACCTGGAATGTTTGTTAGACAGAATGAAACATACATACGTCTGATAATCTTACTCACTGTTTCAATATTGGGAGAAACAACTTATCGGATTTCTGTACCGATAGTCTAACATTAGGAATGAAATAAACGAAGTCGATAATAGAGACGGATGAGCAATCAGTGTATCGTATTGTGTAACTCTGTATTGTCTCAATCCTATTTTCGGAATCCTTTGATGTTTTCATCTCCACCTTACCCTCATATGGTGTGTTACCACAGCCTCCAGCTGATATACCACGAATCCACGAGTCCTTCTTTGTCTTCACGTCCCACTGCTTCTTAACCTGAGAGTAAATCAAAGAGATTTGTCATGACAATTATATCAATCAATCATTCTTTATTTATATATATGAATACATACAGAAAATGTTAAAACTAAGATAAAATATTACATTTACATAATAAAAGTTATATTGCGACAGGACATATCAATAGCATTGTATGGACAGTGAGTTTTTCCAGAATCCGACAATTTGCTTACAATCTAAAGTTATTTACTTGCTCGGTTAAGTCTACTTTAGACGTGTCATTTTACCACCTTGTAACACATCTCCTTTCTGTTGTCGATACGGAAATTGATAGCGAGATATACGAAATGGAACTTCCATCGGCATTCAGAATGGAACTTCCATCGTCATTCAGAATGGAACTTCCATCGGCATTCAAAATGGCCTTTCCTTTTTTTGCACAAGCTACCAATTATATGGTAGTATTAATACAGAAGAATTGATGCGATGTCTCGATTACAAGCGTCTGGTCCGTCATTCATAATTCAGCCGTCGTCCATTAGAGAATATCCGCGTCCATAATCCAAAGACCTATTCCATATTCCATATAACAGTATTAGCACCAAATTCAAAAAGACAATCATAGTATACATAAACATAGACTTGTTTCCTGCAAGAGAGAAGCGGTCAACAGTTTTAAATCATGCCGGCAAGACATAATGATGTCCCAAAAATATCAAATCCGTATAGCTGATCAGCATTCTTAATCCATAATATTCGTTGTAAAGTCGTCATCTAAAGAGTGATGTATCTCAGTCACGCTTTGATTGTGACTGTCCATATGAGTACCATGAGGACCTTGAAGTACATGGGTTCATACGGCCCATAGCCCCGGGTTAAGCGGAATTAGACACAAGTTACGAAACGTAACGCCATAGATCTTGCACGCCACGCTCGCATTTTGCTATCAGCATGCGATATGTATCGCCAAATTTGAGAAAATTTGAGTGGAGGTGCTGTGATATGTCACAGCTCAGCATCTAAGAAATCTGCGGCGCTTTCCTAATCAATACAACCAGAGGAACCGCAGTACACCAGTGACATTGATGTCGTGGACTTCAAACCAATCTCAATACTGATTGGTTGGCACAGATAACAGGTGAATTATTGAACTCTGACGGACTTGAGTCATTGGCCATTAAGTAATTTGGTCGAGTATATGGAAATACCATAGACATTATATATCATATAGTATATAAAAGTGATTTAGAAATTTAAAAAGTTTCTTACTGATGATAATTGGACTAGCTACACCATTCCATGAAAAACTCTTATACATGGATTGTCATTTTTCATATTTGATTAGCTTCTTCCAATATTCCATATTGTTATCTCTGTTGTGACATATTACAAACTCACCGTATTCCCTCTATGATATGGTAGCTAACCGGTTTACAGGGGTTCCAGGCAGCTCGTTCAACTTTTCCATACCATGGGCGATTTCTTATAATTTCTGATATTCTTATATATAACATCTATGTATATCTCTCAGATATTTTATATTGAGCACAAGAGTATGGCAGTTCTGTTTAGAGCAGAGTTCACAACCTACCATGTCTTCATCGACTTCTTCACTAAGAGAATCTGGGTAGAGATGGCAGATTTCCACTTCATCAAAATTCTTCATCAGATCCTCTATATTAATCCTGAAAATGTTTATATATCATTGTTTAGCAAGCAGGGATTCATTACACAATAAGGCTTTCCGACACATATATCGATATCGATGAACACAGAACCGAATTGAAATGTGATTAGTAGAAAACACAGGAATATCTGTTGATCAGATGATACTGTAAGGTCACTGTGAGTCTGATAGTATGGTAGATGATACTGTAAGGTCACTGTGAGTCTGATAGTATGGTAGATGATACTGTAAGGTCACTGTGAGTCTGATAGTAGGGTAGATGATACTGTAAGGTCACTGTGAGTCTGATAGTAGGGTAGATGATACCGGTACTGTAAGGTCACTGTGAGTCTGATAGTAGGGTAGATGATACTGTAAGGTCACTGTGAGTCTGATAGTAGGCTAGATGATACTGTAAGGTCATTGTGAGTCTGATAGTATGGTAGATGATACTGTAAGGTCACTGTGAGTCTGATAGTAGGGTAGATGATACTGTAAGGTCACTGTGAGCCTGATAGTATGGTAGATGATACTGTAAGGTCACTGTGAGTCTGATAGTAGGGTAGATGATACTGTAAGGTGCTGTGAGTCTGATAGTATGATAGATGATACTGTAAAAGGTCACTGTGAGTCTGATAGTATGGTAGATGATACTGTAAAGGTCACTGTGAGTCCTGATAGTATGTTAGATGATACTGTAAAAGGTCACTGTGAGTCTGATAGTATGGTAGATGATACTGTAAGGTCAGTGTGAGTCTGATAGTATGGTAGGAAGATGAATACTGCTTAGGTCAGTGTAGGTCTGATAGTATGGTAGATGATACTGTAAGGTCAGTGTGAGTCTGATAAGTATGGCAGATGATACTGTAAAAGGTCGGTGGCAAGTGCAAGTAGTATGGTAGATGATACTGTAAGGTCACTGTGAGTCTGATAGTATGGTAGATAGGTACATGGAGTCACTGTCAGTCTGATAGGCCTGGTAGATGATACTGTAAGGTCACTGTAAGTCTGATAGTATGGTAGATGATACTGTAAGGTCAGTGTGAGTCTGATAGTATGGTAGATGATACTGTAAGGTCAGTGTGAGTCTGATAGTATGGTAGATGATACTGTAAGGTCAGTGTGAGTCTGATAGTATGGTAGATGATACTCTAAGGTCAGTGTGAGTCTGATAGTATGGTAGATGATACTGTAAGGTCACTGTGAGTCTGATAGTAAGGTAGATGATACTGTAAGGTCACTGTGAGTCTGATGGTAGGGCAGATGATACTGTAAGGTCACTGTGAGTCTGATAGTATGGTAGATGATACTGTAAGGTCACTGTGAGTCTGATAGTATGGTAGATGATGCTGTAAGGTCACTGTGAGTCTGATAGTATGGTAGATGATACTGTAAGTTCACTGTGGGTCTGATAGTATGGTAGATGATACTGTAAGGTCACTGTAAGTCTGATAGTATGGTAGATGATAATGTAAGGTCACTGTGAGTCTGATAGTAGGGTAGATGATACTGTAAGGTCATTGTGAGTCTGATAGTAGGGTAGATGATACTGTAAGGTCACTGTGAGTCTGATAGTATGGTAGATGATACTGTAAGGTCAGTGTGAGTCTGATAGTATGGTAGATGATATTGTAAGGTCAGTGTGAGTCTGATAGTATGGTAGATGATACTGTAAGGTCACTGTGAGTCTGATAGTATGGTAGATGATACTGTAAGGTCAGTGTGAGTCTGATAGTATGGTAGATGATACTGTAAGGTCAGTGTGAGTCTGATAGTATGGTAGATGATACTGTAAGGTCAGTGTGAGTCTGATAGTATGGTAGATGATACTGTATGGTCACTGTGAGTCTGATAGTATAGTAGATGATACTGTAAGGTCACTGTCAGTCTGATAGTATGGTAGATGATACTGTAAGGTCAGTGTGAGTGATAGTATGGTAGATGATACTGTAAGGTCAGTGTGAGTCTGATAGTATGGTAGATGATACTGTAAGGTCACTGTGAGTCTGATAGTATGGTAGATGATACTGTAAGGTCACTGTGAGTCTGATAGTATGGTAGATGATGCTGTAAGGTCACTGTGAGTCTGATAGTATAGTAGATGATACTGTAAGGTCATTGTGAGTCTGATAGTATGGTAGATGATACTGTAGGTCCCTGTGAGTCTGATAGTATGGTAGATGATACTGTAAGGTCAGTGTGAGTCTGATAGTATGGTAGATGATACTGTAAGGTCACTGTGAGTCTGATAGTATGTAGATGATACTGTAAGGTCAGTGTGAGTCTTATATTAGGTAGATGATACTGTAAGGTCACTGTGAGTCTGATAGTATGGTAGATGATACTGTAAGGTCACTGTGAGTCTGATAGTATGGTAGATGATACTGTAAGGTCACTGTGAGTCTGATAGTATGGTAGATGATACTGTAAGGTCACTGTGAGTCTGATAGTAGGGTAGATGATACTGTAAGGTCACTGTGAGTCTGATAGTATGGTAGATGATACTGTAAGGTCACTGTGAGTCTGATAGTATGGTAGATGATACTGTAAGGTCACTGTGAGTCTGATAGTATGGTAGATGATACTGTAAGGTCAGTGTGAGTCTGATAGTATGGTAGATGATACTGTAAGGTCAGTGTGAGTCTGATAGTATGGTAGATGATACTGTAAGGTCAGTGTGAGTCTGATAGTATGGTAGATGATACTGTAAGGTCACTGTGAGTCTGATAGTATGGTAGATGATACTGTAAGGTCACTGTGAGTCTGATAGTATGGTAGATGATACTGTAAGGTCACTGTCAGTCTGATAGTATGGTAGATGATACTGTAAGGTCACTGTAAGTCTGATAGTATGGTAGATGATACTGTAAGGTCAGTGTGAGTCTGATAGTATGGTAGATGATACTGTAAGGTCAGTGTGAGTCTGATAGTATGGTAGATGATACTGTAAGGTCAGTGTGAGTCTGATAGTATGGTAGATGATACTGTAAGGTCAGTGTGAGTCTGATAGTATGGTAGATGATACTCTAAGGTCAGTGTGAGTCTGATAGTATGGTAGATGATACTGTAAGGTCACTGTGAGTCTGATAGTATGGTAGATGATACTGTAAGGTCACTGTGAGTCTGATGGTAGGGCAGATGATACTGTAAGGTCACTGTCAGTCTGATAGTATGGTAGATGATACTGTAAGGTCACTGTGAGTCTGATAGTATGGTAGATGATGCTGTAAGGTCACTGTGAGTCTGATAGTATGGTAGATGATACTGTAAGTTCACTGTGGGTCTGATAGTATGGTAGATGATACTGTGAGGTCACTGTAAGTCTGATAGTATGGTAGATGATAATGTATGGTCACTGTGAGTCTGATAGTAGGGTATATGATACTGTAAGGTCATTGTGAGTCTGATAGCAGGGTAGATGATACTGTAAGGTCACTGTGAGTCTGATAGTATGGTAGATGATACTGTAAGGTCAGTGTGAGTCTGATAGTATGGTAGATGATATTGTAAGGTTAGTGTGAGTCTGATAGTATGGTAGATGATACTGTAAGGTCACAGTGAGTCTGATAGTATGGTAGATGATACTGTAAGGTCAGTGTGAGTCTGATAGTATGGTAGATGATACTGTAAGGTCAGTGTGAGTCTGATAGTATGGTAGATGATACTGTAAGGTCAGTGTGAGTCTGATAGTATGGTAGATGATACTGTAAGGTCACTGTGAGCCTGATAGTATAGTAGATGATATTGTAAGGTCACTGTCAGTCTGATAGTATGGTAGATGATACTGTAAGGTCAGTGTGAGTGATAGTATGGTAGATGATACTGTAAGGTCAGTCTGAGTCTGACAGTATGGTAGATGATACTGTAAGGTCAGTGTGAGTCTGATAGTATGGTAGATGATACTGTAAGGTCACTGTAAGTCTGATAGTATGGCAGATGATACTGTAAGGTCAGTGTGAGTCTGATAGTAGGGTAGATGATACTGTAAGGTCATTGTGAGTCTGATAGTATGGCAGATGATACTGTAAGGTCACTGTGAGTCTGATAGTATGGTAGCTGGTCACTGTGAGTCTGATAGTATGGTAGATGATACTGTAAGGTCACTGTAAGTCTGATATTATGGTAGATGATACTGTAAGGTCAGTGTGAGCCTGATAGTATGGTAGATGATACTGTAAGGTCAGTGTGAGTCTGATAGTATGGTAGATGATACTGTAAGGTCACTGTAAGTCTGATATTATGGTAGATGATACTGTAAGTTCAGTGTGAGCCTGATAGTATGGTAGATGATACTGTAAGGTCAGTGTGAGTCTGATAGTATGGTAGATGATACTGTAAGGTCACTGTGAGTCTGATAGTGTGGTAGATGATACTGTAAGGTCACTGTGAGTCTGATAGTATGGTAGATGATGCTGTAAGGTCACTGTGAGTCTGATAGTATGGTAGATGATACTGTAAGTTCACTGTGGGTCTGATAGTATGGTAGATGATACTGTAAGGTCACTGTAAGTCTGATAGTATGGTAGATGATAATGTAAGGTCACTGTGAGTCTGATAGTAGGGTAGATGATACTGTAAGGTCATTGTGAGTCTGATAGTAGGGTAGATGCTACTGTAAGGTCACTGTGAGTCTGATAGTATGGTAGATGATACTGTAAGGTCAGTGTGAGTCTGATAGTATGGTAGATGATATTGTAAGGTCAGTGTGAGTCTGATAGTATGGTAGAGATGTGTAAGGTCACTGTGAGTCTGAGTATGGTAGATGATACTGTAAGGTCAGTGTGAGTCTGATAGTATGGTAGATGATACTGTAAGGTCAGTGTGAGTCTGATAGTATGGTAGATGATACTGTATGGGCACTGTGAGTCTGATAGTATAGTAGATGATACTGTAAGGTCACTGTCAGTCTGATAGTATGGTAGATGATACTGTAAGGTCAGTGTGAGTGATAGTATGGTAGATCATACTGTAAGGTCAGTGTGAGTCTGATAGTATGGTAGATGATACTGTAAGGTCACTGTAAGTCTGATAGTATGGTAGATGATACTGTAAGGTCACTGTGAGTCTGATAGTAGGGTAGATGATACTGTAAGGTCATTGTGAGTCTGATAGTATGGTAGATGATACTGTAAGGTCACTGTGAGTCTGATAGTATGGTAGATGGTCACTGTGAGTCTGATAGTATGGTAGATGATACTGTAAGGTCACTGTGAGTCTGATAGTATAGTATGGTAGATGATACTGTAAGGTCACTGTGAGTCTGATAGTATGGTAGATGATACTGTAAGGTCACTGTGAGTCTGATAGTATGGTAGATGATACTGTAAGGTCACTGTGAGTCTGATAGTATGGTAGATGATACTGTAAGGTCACTGTGAGTCTGATAGTAGGGTAGATGATACTGTAAGGTCACTGTGAGTCTGATAGTATGGTAGATGATACTGTAAGGTCACTGTGAGTCTGATAGTATGGTAGATGGTCACTGTGAGTCTGATAGTATGGTAGATGATACTGTAAGGTCACTGTGAGTCTGATAGTATGGTAGATGATACTGTAAGGTCAGTGTGAGTCTGATAGTATGGTAGATGATACTGTAAGGTCAGTGTGAGTCTGATAGTATGGTAGATGATACTGTAAGGTCAGTGTGAGTCTGATAGTATGGTAGATGATACTGTAAGGTCACTGTGAGTCTGATAGTATGGTAGATGATACTGTAGGGTCAGTGTGAGTCTGATAGTATGGTAGATGATACTGTAAGATCACTGTAAGTCTGATAGTATGGTAGATGATACTGTAAGGTCAGTGTGAGTCTGATAGTATGGTAGATGATACTGTAAGGTCAGTGTGAGTCTGATAGTATGGTAGATGATACTGTAAGGTCAGTGTGAGTCTGATAGTATGGTAGATGATACTCTAAGGTCAGTGTGAGTCTGATAGTATGGTAGATGATACTGTAAGGTCACTGTGAGTCTGATAGTAAGGTAGATGATACTGTAAGGTCACTGTGAGTCTGATGGTAGGGCAGATGATACTGTAAGGTCACTGTGAGTCTGATAGTATGGTAGATGATACTGTAAGGTCACTGTGAGTCTGATAGTATGGTAGATGATGCTGTAAGGTCACTGTGAGTCTGATAGTATGGTAGATGATACTGTAAGTTCACTGTGGGTCTGATAGTATGGTAGATGATACTGTAAGGTCACTGTAAGTCTGATAGTATGGTAGATGATAATGTAAGGTCACTGTGAGTCTGATAGTAGGGTAGATGATACTGTAAGGTCATTGTGAGTCTGATAGTAGGGTAGATGATACTGTAAGGTCACTGTGAGTCTGATAGTATGGTAGATGATACTGTAAGGTCAGTGTGAGTCTGATAGTATGGTAGATGATATTGTAAGGTCAGTGTGAGTCTGATAGTATGGTAGATGATACTGTAAGGTCACTGTGAGTCTGATAGTATGGTAGATGATACTGTAAGGTCAGTGTGAGTCTGATAGTATGGTAGATGATACTGTAAGGTCAGTGTGAGTCTGATAGTATGGTAGATGATACTGTAAGGTCAGTGTGAGTCTGATAGTATGGTAGATGATACGGTAAGGTCATTGTGAGTCTGATAGTATATTAGATGATACTGTAAGGTCACTGTCAGTCTGATAGTATGGTAGATGATACTGTAAGGTCAGTGTGAGTGATAGTATGGTAGATGATACTGTAAGGTCAGTGTGAGTCTGATAGTATGGTAGATGATACTGTAAGGTCAGTGTGAGTCTGATAGTATGGTAGATGATATTGTAAGGTCAGTGTGAGTCTGATAGTATGGTAGATGATACCGTAAGGTCACTGTGAGTCTGATAGTATGGTAGATGATACTGTAAGGTCAGTGTGAGTCTGATAGTATGGTAGATGATACTGTAAGGTCAGTGTGAGTCTGATAGTATGGTAGATGATACTGTAAGGTCAGTGTGAGTCTGATAGTATGGTAGATGATACTGTATGGTCACTGTGAGTCTGATAGTATAGTAGATGATACTGTAAGGTCACTGTCAGTCTGATAGTATGGTAGATGATACTGTAAGGTCAGTGTGAGTGATAGTATGGTAGATGATACTGTAAGGTCAGTGTGAGTCTGATAGTATGGTAGATGATACTGTAAGGTCACTGTGAGTCTGATAGTATGGTAGATGATACTGTAAGGTCACTGTAAGTCTGATAGTATGGTAGATGATACTGTAAGGTCACTGTGAGTCTGATAGTAGGGTAGATGATACTGTAAGGTCATTGTGAGTCTGATAGTATGGTAGATGATACTGTAAGGTCACTGTGAGTCTGATAGTATGGTAGATGGTCACTGTGAGTCTGATAGTATGGTAGATGATACTGTAAGGTCACTGTAAGTCTGATAGTATGGTAGATGATACTGTAAGGTCAGTGTGAGTCTGATAGTATGGTAGATGATACTGTAAGGTCAGTGTGAGTCTGATAGTATGGTAGATGATACTGTAAGGTCACTGTGAGTCTGATAGTATGGTAGATGATACTGTAAGGTCAGTGTGAGTCTGATAGTATGGTAGATGATACTGTAAGGTCACTGTGAGTCTGATAGTATGGTAGATGATACTGTAAGGTCACTGTGAGTCTGATAGTATGGTAGATGATACTGTAAGGTCACTGTGAGTCTGATAGTATGGTAGATGATACTGTAAGGTCACTGTGAGTCTGATAGTATGGTAGATGATCTGTAAGGTCACTGTGAGTCTGATAGGTAGATGATACTGTAAGGTCAGTGTGAGTCTGATAGTATGGTAGATGATACTGTAAGGTCACTGTGAGTCTGATAGTATGGTAGATGATACTGTAAGGTCACTGTGAGTCTGATAGTAGGGCAGATGATACTGTAAGGTCAGTCTGTGATGTCTGATAGTATGGTAGATGATACTGTAAGGTCACTGTGAGTCTGATAGTATGGTAGATGATGCTGTAAGGTCACTGTGAGTCTGATAGTATGGTAGATGATACTGTAAGTTCACTGTGGGTCTGATAGTATGGTAGATGATACTGTAAGGATAAGTCTGATAGTATGGTAGATGAGAATGTAAGGTCACTGTGAGTCTGATAGTAGGGTAGATGATACTGTAAGGTCATTGTGAGTCTGATAGTAGGGTAGATGATACTGTAAGGTCACTGTGAGTCTGATAGTATGGTAGATGATACTGTAAGGTCAGTGTGAGACTGATAGTATGGTAGATGATATTGTAAGGTCAGTGTGAGTCTGATAGTATGGTAGATGATACTGTAAGGTCACTGTGAGTCTGATAGTATGGTAGATGATACTGTAAGGTCAGTGTGAGTCTGATAGTATGGTAGATGATACTGTAAGGTCAGTGTGAGTCTGATAGTATGGTAGATGATACTGCAAGGTCAGTGTGAGTCTGATAGTATGGTAGATGATACGGTAAGGTCATTGTGAGTCTGATAGTATATTAGATGATACTGTAAGGTCACTGTCAGTCTGATAGTATGGTAGATGATACTGTAAGGTCAGTGTGAGTGATAGTATGGTAGATGATACTGTAAGGTCAGTGTGAGTCTGATAGTATGGTAGATGATACTGTAAGGTCAGTGTGAGTCTGATAGTATGGTAGATGATATTGTAAGGTCAGTGTGAGTCTGATAGTATGGTAGATGATACCGTAAGGTCACTGTGAGTCTGATAGTATGGTAGATGATACTGTAAGGTCAGTGTGAGTCTGATAGTATGGTAGATGATACTGTAAGGTCAGTGTGAGCCTGATAGTATGGTAGATGATACTGTAAGGTCAGTGTGAGTCTGATAGTATGGTAGATGATACTGTAAGGTCACTGTGAGTCTGATAGTATAGTAGATGATACTGTAAGGTCACTGTCAGTCTGATAGTATGGTAGATGATACTGTAAGGTCAGTGTGAGTGATAGTATGGTAGATGATACTGTAAGGTCAGTGTGAGTCTGATAGTATGGTAGATGATACTGTAAGGTCACTGTGAGTCTGATAGTATGGTAGATGATACTGTAAGGTCACTGTAAGTCTGATAGTATGGTAGATGATACTGTAAGGTCACTGTGAGTCTGATAGTAGGGTAGATGATACTGTAAGGTCATTGTGAGTCTGATAGTATGGTAGATGATACTGTAAGGTCACTGTGAGTCTGATAGTATGGTAGATGGTCACTGTGAGTCTGATAGTATGGTAGATGATACTGTAAGGTCACTGTAAGTCTGATAGTATGGTAGATGATACTGTAAGGTCAGTGTGAACCTGATAGTATGGTAGATGATACTGTAAGGTCAGTGTGAGTCTGATAGTATGGTAGATGATACTGTAAGGTCACTGTGAGTCTGATAGTATGGTAGATGATACTGTAAGGTCAGTGTGAGTCTGATAGTATGGTAGATGATACTGTAAGGTCACTGTGAGTCTGATAGTATGGTAGATGATACTGTAAGGTCACTGTGAGTCTGATGGTAGGGTAGATGATACTGTAAGGTCACTGTGAGTCTGATAGTATGGTAGATGATACTGTAAGGTCACTGTGAGTCTGATAGTATGGTAGATGATGCTGTAAGGTCACTGTGAGTCTGATAGTATAGTAGATGATACTGTAAGGTCATTGTGAGTCTGATAGTATGGTAGATGATACTGTAAGGTCCCTGTGAGTCTGATAGTATGGTAGATGATACTGTAAGGTCAGTGTGAGTCTGATAGTATGATAGATGATACTGTATGGTCACTGTGAGTCTGATAGTATGATAGATGATACTGTAAGGTCAGTGTGAGTCTTATATTAGGATAGATGATACTGTAAGGTCACTGTGAGTCTGATAGTATCGTAGATGATACTGTAAGGTCACTGTGAGTCTGATAGTATGGTAGATGATACTGTAAGGTCACTGTGAGTCTGGTAGTATGGCAGATGATACTGTAAGGTGACTGTGAGTCTGATAGTAGGGTAGATGATACTGTAAGGTCACTGTGAGTCTGATAGTATGGTAGATGATACTGTAAGGTCACTGTGAGTCTGATAGTATGGTAGATGATACTGTAAGGTCACTGTGAGTCTGATAGTAGGGTAGATGATACTGTAAGGTCACTGTGAGTCTGATAGTATGGTAGATGATACTGTAAGGTCACTGTGAGTCTGATAGTATGGTAGATGATACTGTAAGGTCAGTAGTATATAGGGAGCGGGACGAGAGCGGTTTTCCAGGGAGGTAACTCTTGGGTCCCCTTTTTCTGCCAGGGGGCGCCACCAGTCCCGTATGACGTCACTTCCGGTCTGGGTGAATGGAGCGTGACCTGTGAACATGATAGGATATGTACTGACCTGTCTGTGGGGACTCAATGTCGTTCATCTCCGTGTCTTTTCGGTGAGCGGAGCATGTACTGGGGTTTTTCCCACAATGTCGTTCACCTCCGTGTTTCTTCGGTCAGGTCCGTGGGAACATGATAGGAGATGTACTGACTTGTCTGTGGGTTTTTCCCACAATGTCGTTCACCTCCGTGTGTCTTCGGTCACCTCCGTGTCTTTTCGGTGAGGTCCGTGAAGATGTGACGGAGGTAACCGAAAGATGTGACGGAGGTGTGCGAAGAGACACGGAGATCACCGAAGAGTCACGGAGAGTTCGGTGAGGTCCGTGAAGATGTTACTGATGTGACCGAAAAGACACGGAGGTGACCGAAGAGACACGGCGGTCACCGAAAAGACCCGAATGTCATCACCGAAGAGTCACGGAGGTGAGCGAGAAAACACAGAGGTGACCGAAGAGACACGGAGGTTACCGAAAACACCCGAATGTCATCACCGAAGAGTCACGGAGGTGACCGAAAAGACACGGAGGTGACCGAAGACACACGGAGGTTACCGAAAACACTCGAATGTCACGAAAAAACGTATAAAAGTGGAAACTTTTAGGGGTATTGCTGCATTCATTGGCCTGCCGAACGGAGCTATCTCACCAGCCTGCCTGACCAGCCTACCTGACCAGCCTGAACCACTCTGACGATAGGAGCTACTTGCCTGAGCCTCACCATCCTGAGCTTGCCTCACCAGTCTATCTCACCATAGCAGCTACTGACCTGACCAGCCTGAGCCAACAGTCATGGACTCATGTCACCGAGCTAAGCTTCTACAGCACCGTATTCGCCTCGTTGATGAGATTGAGCATGTGGCTGATATATGTGATCTGCTTATGGTGAAAAACATAATCCTTAAACACGGTGTCGAAGATATCATGGCGGAGAAGACCACCTCGCGACAAAACAGAGCCCTCATCGACGATCTACTGCGCCGTGGCCCCATAGCATTTCAAGCCTTCGTGGAGGTGCTGAAGAAGACGGGAAATGAAGGAATAGCTGGTCTACTTCAAGCCCAGGATTCAGAAGATAATATCTTAGTCATGGACATGGACATCGCCGAAGGGCGTACAGCTACCAAACGTACGCACCAAGAGTCCGGTCTACCTGCCAAACCCGGTCCACCTACCAAACGACCCCGACTAACACCTTTAGAAATACCTCAGCAAGTGATTCAGCCAGTGCCCCAGCAAGTGCCTGAGCAAGCGAAGGAAGAGGTGCTACTTCCTATGTCTGTGCAGGAGATCAATGACATTATCCAGCAGGCCTACCAGGCGGCCCAGACGAACACTTGGGAGCTCTCTCCCTATTTAACTGTGAGTGTCAAAGAAGAGGAAGTGCATTTTAACGCACCGGCCTGGGACGACAAACCACCTAAGCATATCGCCTTGACGTTGGACACCTGGATAAGAGTACAGGCCATTTGTTACGCCGTCGATGCGGTCATTGACCACCAGGGGAGCGACGAAGCGAAATTTTATGTGGGTGACGACATCTTTCTCACCTGTTCTATGTTCAACAACATGGTGCATATTCGTAAATGGAAGTTGAAGGTGGATACGCAAAAGCGTATTCCTTTATCTCAGGGCGTCACCCTGCAAATACCTGCGTGGCGGAAGCTGGAGAGTCTCACAGCTGAAATTCATGAAGTCCTGTCTGATCAGGTGACTCAGTATATTTATAAGAAGTACATCGACACATTCCTGGATCATCTCAGACCCCGCATTCGACACTTGCGTATCCAGCAATGTGCAGGCTGTGGGAACAAGAACGGACTCTTCAACACGCATACGTGTATGGACAATAGTATACCATCAGACGCGCTCATGACTGAGGGACTACAGGCCGTTAACGAGGTGCAAATTGCCGAGGCATTGCAAGCTGCCTGTCCACCCAGTATTCCACGTGAACAGATTGCCACCTTCATCTACGTGCACCAGGGGCAGAAAGACAATGACGAGTTCAAACAAGACTTGTTGCATAAATATTGAACATTTCACACAAGTCTTGTCGCATAAACATTTAGACATCACCGTATTCCCACATTCTATGTTCATTCTATGTTCATTTAAGCGCCCTGATAGCGTATAATTGTATTAAAAATTCAACACCAAGAGTCTACTGTGGTGAAGACCTTATGTTCATTCTACAGTGTTAATAAAAATATTAGAAATTCAAATGTGTGTTAGTGTTCACTCTATGCAAAGGGGGTATTGGTGTGGGAGCTTGTGTTTTTGTGCTTTTAGTTAGAAAATCCCCCCCCCTTTCGGGTGTAATTAGGTGGCCCTAAAAAGGGCCTTTGGAAAGAACAGCGGTATCACACTGTTACGGGCGGAATATTTTTTTCACGCCTGATACACATCCCCGACACACAGGGCATCGCATCTTCAAATGAAGCTCCTCTGTCTCTGCGCACTGGCACGAACCCGCTATGCATGTTAAGCTTAGCAAGCATACACCACATAGGCACAGGTGACCACAAGGGAAAAAGGCGTACGTCGTTTCATCGTCTTGGCACACGGTGCAGGTGGAGCTCTTCTGTTCCCTAGCCAGTTGTAGGCGTAATTTAGACTTTTCATCTTCTAATTCGTCAAGCTATTGGTTCAGGTGGCTGATCTCTTGTAAGGGTGTTGTCATTCCTGTTGCGGTAGCGGTCGTTGTGGTAGCTGTCGCTGTGGTAGCCGCCTGAGTCGCCGCTGTAGTTGCTGGGGGTCTACTACTGTTTAACCACTCCACCGCTGGTACATCTTCATCGTCTGTTGCTTCATCATCATCATCATCTTCTCCATGCACAGCGTCCCATATTTCTCTATCTTGTTGTGCACCGCTCATCCTCAAAGCTTCAGCAATATGAGCTTCATGAACACGCTGCAAGCTCGTAATGATTGTAACATGTTCGTTGTCTTCTCCGTTTGAGCGAATCCATTCTCTATGTTCTCTAGGATCTTGTGGTCCCGTGTTCATTGCGTTGAATAGTGCCCGTCTACTAGGATTAGCCATGATGCAGTTGAATGAATGGATAGCTGACGAGACACTGCGCGCGTTTTATAGTATAACCGTAGAGCGCCCGTATGAGGGCGCGGACGTCATCGAAATCTTCACAGTGAAACCATTGTACCTGCTCAGGCCCGCTGAAATTTTGTGTTTCTTTTCCATCTTCAAACCGGTCTCATTTTGCAATAAATGCGAGTTGACGTGTAAAACTTATTTAAACTTGAACTTTGGGAACTTATAGTGTATCGCTGAAAAATTCAGAAGGCTGGCGGCAGGCTAAAACTATATTTTTAATCATTTTGTCGATTTTAGAGCCGTATCGTTATGGGTGTGGTTGTGTGGAAAACCCGGTAAATTTGAAATAAATCGGCTTACCTCCGTAAAAACACTTTAGGTGTGTTCCTCACATCCTTATAATGTCACCCTGAAAATTTGAGCGAGTTTAACGATGGAAAAGTAGGAATTTTTGTCATATCACTCTTGCTACGGTAACACAGCCATTGACACGCATAGCTGTACACACATTCAAGAGTGATAGGACAAAAATTCATACTTTTTCATCGTTAAACTTGCTCAAATTTTCAGGGTGGTTTTAGCCTGCCGCCAGCCTTCTGAATTTTTCAGCAATACACTATAAGTTCCCAAAGTTCAAGTTTATATAAGTTTTACACGTCAACTCGCATTTATTGCAAAATGAGACCGGTTTGAAGATGGAAAAGAAACACAAAATTTCAGCGGGCCTGAGCAGGTACAATGGTTTCACTGTGAAGATTTCGATGACGTCCGCGCCCTCATACGGGCGCTCTACGGTTATACTATAAAAAGCGCGCAGTGTCGTCTGCTACCCATTCATTTTGGACTACATCATGGCTCAACACATGGATATTGATGGAGTGCACAATATTATTAACGAGGCGTGGCTTGACAACATATTGGAAGAGCTATGGAAAGATGCTGAACAAGAAGACCAGCCGGTAGAGGGCAGCGACACTTTCACCCCAGTTTCACAACAAAAGCGGCAGTATCTTCACCATGCGACGGGTCAATTCATCGATATTGAAGATGATGAAGAAGGAGAAGAAGAGGCAGCGGATGGAGATGTCACCGCCAATGACGTACGGCCTGATAGTACCCTCCAACTCGAACGGTTTGAACGAGTCCTACAAGATGTGTTCAAACAACATCAAGACCAAGACCAAGACCAAGAACAAGACCAAGAAGCAACCGGGGAATTCATCGATGGAGTGGACAATAGTCCCTACGTGAGTCCCTACGTCTATCCTACCGACGACGAACAGATTGCTCAACTCCTACAAGATGAGTTCGAAGAAGACCAAGAACTTGAAAGAGAAAAAAGAACAAGAAAAAGAACAGATGGGTCTTTTACAGCAGCGATATCTTGAGTACTACTGTACCGAAATAAGAAGACTGGAGCGAGACACAACATGGGGAGCGGCACAGTATTTACCCTGTGTCCAATGCAGTAGTCTCTACGCCAAATACGCTATATTTCCATGTGGACACCAAGCGTTATGTTTTCGCTGTATTCACAGACATGCAGGAAGACCAGTGCCTACGCCCACTTACAAGCCCATAGCGTGTACACTCGTCGCGCTGAAATGTCCCGTGTGTACCCAGAGGCGAGAAAACCTGTTCCGATCGGTGTAATCCCCTTACACCTTCCTAACGGTCCTTATGAGGACCCCCAATTATACTCGAAAGAGCAAACTTCTAATTAAAAGCACCAAAAAACCACATAAACTCCTGCACATGCACACACCTAGGTAACAATAGGTAATTAACACTTAGTAAATGGGAACTTCCTACTAACAGCGCCCAGGTAAAATAAAAAAAAACACTATTAGTATGAATGTACGGTAATAATATACCGAATAGTGCCGGAAAAAGCCGAGTGTACAAAATTTTGTTGTTGTTGTGAGGAAGTGTGAGAGATTGGTAATCAGAGAGGAGAGGAGATTGAGAACTACCGAGTAGTCCCGGAAAAAGGCGAGTGTGAATTGTTTTTTTTGTTGTGAGGTGTGGGAGATTGGTAATCATAGAGGAGAGGAGATTTGCATGGGTAGGGTCTAGGGGTAATTGTTATAAGTGCTGTTTGGAAGGCTAGGGGTTGGCCCTGAAAAGGACCTTTGATGACAGATTTTTTGGGGGTTGGAGTTTGGTAATCATAGAATATAGAGGAGAGGAGATTCACCAATGTAGGGCCTGATTTGAATTGAATGTGCCAAGTTAGAAGTCCCCTTTCGTAAGATTGGGGTGGCCCTGAAAAGGGCCGTTAAGGTCAATTTGTTTACCCTGTTTTATTCAGGGGGAGTTTGCCTGTCTACTCCAAACTGACGGAAAAGTACCAGCCAGGTTGTTGTTGTTCATCGTCATCCGTGTCTGGTACCGATGGTAGATGGTCCAGGAATGTAGCCCGTGGTATGCTCGGTAATTCGTTTAAATTTACGAATTCCGGCTGGCGTTGTTGTTGGATCTGTTGTTGTTGTTCTCTCTGGAGATGTTCTTCATTGAGAGCGTCTCTCAGTGCCGATATCCAGTCTTCCCCCGTAAATGTTGTGAGGGCTCTCGTCACGGAATAGTACAATGCTGCCCAGGACAGCGGCGTAAAATTGGTGTTCGCCCGCGTCCACCGCTGTATCTCCGCCATCCAAAATGCTTTTACACTCCTCGCTAGCTTCTCCCTCTGTCTCTTCTCTCTTCCCGCTCCCTTGGTCGTACTCATCTTCGCAACTCTATTCATCTTGATACGGTCTTCACAGCTTCAGAAATATGGTTTGAATGAAGCTTTTCCCCACGCGTCCCTGGGTTTTATACTGAATATAGAGTAGATTTTCATTGGCTGTTTAAACGGCGCAAACCTCTTTCATTGGTTCTGTCTCCGGCCTCGCCATTGGTTGATATACGGATCGCTGATTGGCCCAATAAGGCTCGGGTCATGCCTCCTGGGTTAACTTACAATCCCGTCTTTTTGCACGAAATTGGTATAGCAAATTCCTAGGTTAAATCAATTCGTATCTCTATAACATTACACCCCGAATGATCACGGACTTTGACGAAGGTGGGGCCATGGAAAATAAAAACTATAACGTATACGGGTACGGACTAGCATAGAGAGGCACGAAAAAAATTAAACTATAACGTGTACGGCTACGGACTAGGGTTAATTTAACATGACACTACCGAGTGATCACGGACTTTCACGAAGGGTGAAGGGAGACGGAAAAATAAAACCAGAACGTGTACGGGTACGGATTAGGATAGAGAGACACGAACAAATGAAAAAACTGTAACGTGTACGGCTACGGACTAGGAGTTAATTATACCCATAGGGGTACATTATAGTATAAAAAATTACCCAACCCCTTATGTTGCAGGGCGAACCCAAAGCGCGCGTCTCTTTGTCACGGGAAGGCTGGACTACCTTGAAACGGGTGTTGTTGGGCGACCTCGACGGTGATAGCATTCACCTGTGTGACGACGTCTACATTTTTCGCGGTGCCTTTTTTACTCGACTCCTCTGTCTGAACGAAGGTGGTTTTACCCTGGACCCTGATCTATGGACGGCCTTGGAAAAAGTAGTCCTCATTGTCGATGAAGTACTATATCTATAGGGTGCACACAGGCTAGAGTGTCAGTGTCTACTCATGAAGCGAACACACAACAGCGCAACCCAGAGGGGTACCCACAGGGGGACGCAGAGGGGGACCCGAAAGGGAATCCGAAAGGGCAGCCAGTGGAGTACCCGCAAGGCCGGTTGGCAGGAATCCACGAGGCGTAAGACTGTGAACAAGGTGTTAACAGATTTGTATTGTAACCCAACCAGTCCAGCCGCTTATAGCGCCGTGGGAGCGCTCGCTCGAGCTGCACATTCCCAGGGCATCAGTCGAACTGAAGTTCGAGAATGGTTAAAAACCCAAGACACTTATAGCTTACATCGAGCAGCCCGACGACATTTTCGCCGTAACGGAGTCATCGTGGGAGGTGTAGACGCACAATGGCAGGCCGATTTGGTCGATATGAGTCGATTTGCTGCCCACAATGATGGACATCGGTACATGTTGACCTGTATCGATATTTTATCCAAGTACGCGTGGGTGCTACCCATCCGTACCAAAACAGGAGAGAATCTGGTACGAGCGTTCCAGCAGATTTTCAAGACGGGACGCAAACCCCTCTATTTGCAAACGGATGAAGGCACAGAATTTCTCAACCGCCACTTTCAAGCCTTTCTTAAGAAACAGAAGGTGTTTTTCTTCCATACGTACAACGAGACCAAAGCCTCTGTGGTGGAACGATTCAATCGAACCTTCAAAGGACGGACGTACAAGTATTTTACCGCCAAAAACACCCGACGGTACATCGATGTGCTACCTCAAGTGGTCCAAGGGTACAATCGAGCCTATCATCGCAGTATCCAACGGGCTCCCATCGATGTGACGGAACGCAACGAACATCAAGTGCGCCGTACGCTGTACTCGATAGAACCAAGTCCACTCACGTCACCCCGTTACAAACGGGGGGATGTGGTACAGATCAGTAAAGTCAAACTTGCCCAACTGGAGTGACGAGCACTTTGTCATCGTTCGCCATAACCCTCGACACGCACACGTCTATCAACTGGAAGATCTACAAGGAGAAACACTGCAAGGCACGTTTTACGAGGCAGAATTACAACCGGTGGTAAAAACACGGAAAGACTACTACACGGTGGAAAAGATTTTGAAAACGGAACGTCGACGTGGCATCCCCTATCATTTCGTCAAATGGCAAGGTTGGCCCAGTTCGTTTAATTCCTGGGTCTCAGCCCGTGACATGAAACGGCTATAAATTCTACCTCACATCGCCTACAGCCTTCAGTCTCGGGTTGTACCATGGATAGTGCACATCTGCCCTTACTGCTGCGGACTCGAAAAGGACAAGTCGGTACCGTCGTGTGTCTACTAGTGCTTCTGGGTACCTTATTTGGAGGAGTCTTCTACGATTTGGCATACCTGATATCCTGTTTCAACCTACCCTCCATTCGTCCAAGTCCTGCTCCCCCCAACGTCAAGTGCAATCACCCAACACCACCACCACCACCACCACCACCACCACCACCACCTCCTCTCCTACTACGCTGCGGAACATTACCAGATCACCACGTTCTACAACCCAGCCCACTACGCGGTCTAGTCCTCCGCCACCTCTGCGGAATTTCACCCGGGGTCCGCCGTGTACCTGCCTAGTCCTACCCTCACAAGCGAACCACCCGCATCATCTTCCACAGCACCCAGGGCAAAACCACGGCAACATAGGACTCCCACCACCACCACGACGCTAACACCTAGAGTGGGACTAGTACCACGTTTACCACGGCAACGGTACCCGCACGACTACGACCCCCGTTGGGATCCACGACAACGGTGGTGGGCCTCTGAACGCTGGGCGCAAATCACCAAATAAAACCCTATGGATCCTCGGTGGCAGCATCCCTTCACGTGTTTCATCGCTGGACCGACCGGGTCGGGAAAAACACACTTCGTTCAACGGCTCATCCAACACGGGTCAGCCCTCATTTCACCACCCGTGGCTCGCATCCTGTGGTGTTATGGAGCTTGGCAGCCTGCGTACGAGGAACTGGCACGCATCCCTGGACTCACCTTGGTGGAAGGATTACCCCCAGAGGATACCCCAGAAGACACGTTGGTCGTGGTAGACGATCTGATGACCGAAACGGACAGTCGGGTGACGCGTCTCTTTACGAAAGGGAGCCATCATCGTCGGTTGAGCATCATCTACATCGTCCAGAATCTCTTCAGTAAGAACAAAGAGCACAGGAACATCAGTTTGAATGCTCAGTATGTGGTCTTGTTCAAAAACCCCAGAGACGCATCACAAATTATGCACCTGGCGAAACAGATGTACCCTAAAAACACGGCCTTTGTGCGGGAAGCCTTTGAAGATGCCACCCAAGGGGCCCACGGGTATCTGCTCATCGACTTGAAACAAGGAACACCCTCGGCACTTCGATTGCGCACCCACATTTTTCTCGGAGAGTTCCAGACGGTGTACACACCCAAATAACAGAAGAAGACACAACCCTCTAGCATTCACTTCCTCATCATGTCTGCGCGGATACGGAAGCACGCGCCGGCCCTCCGCGTATTACGGAGGTGGGCCGGGCCCTGGTGTGCGGCGCGGACGCAGAATTGGTACGGTGTTTGTGTGAAGTCGCTCATAATGTGTTAAAAGGGAATGTTCCTCTCAGTCCCCTGCAGAAAGGGAAATTGCCACGGCACAAGACGGGTCTCCGAACGCTGGTGAAGAAGACCGGAAGTTAGAAAAAGAAACAGGTGTTACAGCGAGGTGGATTTCTCGGGGCACTCCTCGCACCCTTAGTCTTGGGACGCTAACGTCATGGAACATACGAAAAAAATGATGCTGGTCGAACCTCGACTGTTACAGAGTTTGCAATCATCCTATCCCGTGCCTGCCACGGTGCAACAACTCCAGTCTCTCGACGAAGAGATAAATAGCATACTGCAACGTCGACTACCCGATCACGAGAAAATTCAACTCTACCATCAGACGCTGAACCGGTACAAGACGTTTATGGATCAATATAGGGGTAGTACACCACCAGCACCACTACCAGCAGCGCCAGCACCCACACCGCCATCATCACCTCAGCTGGAAGAGGAAGTGTTGGCCAGTGTCCCTAAGGCATTCAAGACCAAGGTTCGTTTATTGTTGGACCGGGTGAAACAGAATCCCGATATGGGTTGGAGCGATCAGGGGAAACTGCTTATTCGAAAGGGGTTGAAAGACACACACACCACTCAAGAATTGGTGGGGAATCCTAACCGTTGGGCCTTTATGCAGCGGACCCAGCAATCGCCGAGTAGACCACCACCACCACCACCACCACCACCACCACCCTCTTCTTGGGAACCGGAGTCACCCCCCAAAACACCACAACGACGGGTATCTTCTTTTCCACCCTTTAAAACACCATCCCCGGTAAAGAGGCTCCAGCGCTCGAGAACTTTGCTACAAGGCAAGTCACCGCGACGATCACGACGCCGAGGTCATCCGTCCAAGGCCTGGGAGCCCTATTAAAGCCAGGTGCAGAAGCAAGAAAGTTCAGTCGTCATGTTTTACCTCACGTTGCCCAGTAACAGTTCGCTCGATGTGTTTCCTGACAACACCTTGGCCAAGTACGTGACCCAATTACCGCAACCGTTGCATTTACCTGGACGGTGGGAATGTGGACTGGTGGATATTCCTTACTCGTGGTACAACGTGCGAGGCAAAGAAATATGGGACGAGGTGACCTACGAAGGCAAAGTAAACCGACTGACTTCCCCGAAGGCCAATACGATACCCCCAAGGCGTTCATAGAGGGTCTGACCACATTGTTGAATTATAAGTCTCTACGGGTGGTGACGAATAGTTCAAGACCCGTCAAAGCCTATCCCTTCAAGAACCACGTGATCTTCGATGTCAACGCACACAACGACAAGGCCTGTATCCTGCTCAGCCCCAACGTGGGTGTGGAACTCAGTCCTAGGCTACAGTAAATGTTAGGTCTCCCTTACGACATCTACGCGGGTCCCACCACCGACAACGGTGACGTTGTGATGGATATGAAAGTGGGTATGTACGGACTCTACGTCTACGCGGACGCAGTGGACAGCCATATTGTGGACGATGTGAACACACCTCTGTTACGGGTGGTGCCCATTAAAAAGAAGTATGGCGATCAAGTCACCCAGAGTTTCAACCACATACTCTACCTGCCCGTACGACACACCGATATCAACACGATCACGGTGGATATAAGAGATGACACGGGACACCCGGTCGTATTCGAACGAGGGAAAGTGGTGCTGACACTTCATTTCCGACAAGCACGTTCTCCTCACTTCGTATAATGTACGTGCCTTACCAGTGCCATAGGGCCAGCTATGCCGACTACTACAAGAAACAAACGGGAGGTAGCTTGCCCATCTTTAGCGGTGCACGCATGCAACGAGGTCACGGGTTGGGTAACATACTGGGCAGCATCGTCAAAACGTTCTTGCCCTTGGTGACACGGGGAGTAAAAGCGGTGGGTAAACAAGCGGTACGCAGTGGACTGCGCGTGGCCGGTGATGTCTTGGGAGGAACGGCACCCCGACAAGCCTTGAAACGACGGGCCCAAGAAGCAGGCAGCGTCTTGATCGCTAAAGCCCTAAAAAGACAACCACGGGCACAGGGAAGAGTCAATCGACGACCGACACACCGACGACGCACACCCCGGAAGAAGAAGGGTAAGAGAGAGATCTTCGCATAATGGCATTCATTCACTCCGAGTCGTGTCCGTCTACCAACAGTGAATTGGATGTGTGGACTATTCCACCCACACAGACCAGTGTCGCCGAAGGACGTTGAGTAGAACATCGACCCCTGGCTAGCCTGACGGGCACTGGACCACTGGAATTTACCATTGAAAACAAAGATACGGCCTACCTGGATTTAGCCCACACGTACTTGTACGTGAAAGCCAAAATAGTGGGCAGAGCCGGGGACCCCATCGAGAACGATGCGGTGGTAGGCCCGGTGAATCTTTGGCTGCACTCCTTGCTCCAACAGGTGGATATCAGTCTGAACGATAAACTCATCAGTACGTCCACCAATACGTACCCGTACCGAGCCTACATCGAGACGCTGTTGTCGTACGGAGAAGATGCCAAAAAAACACACTTGCAAGCCTCGCTGTACTACAGGGATACACCCGGAGCCATGGATGCCGTCACCGTTGTCAATAATGGGTTCGGCCATCGCAGGCAGTTTACAACCGGTAGCCGGTCCGTCGATATGATGGGACGACTGCACGCCGATCTGTTCCTGCAAGACCGCTACATGATGAACGGTGTATCCATCAAGATCAAGTTGATCCGTTCCCCACCCACTTTCGCCTTGATGGCCGGTGGAGATGCCCCCAATTACAAGATTATCATAGATGATGCAGCCCTGTTTGTCCGTACGGTGGATTTGCAGCAGGGTGTGTTGGTGAGTCACATGGAAGCCTTATCGAAAAAACCAGCCCTGTACCCCATCCGACGCGTACAGACCAAGGTGTTCTCTGTGCCAGCAGGTACGATGATGGCCAATCGTGAAAATTTATTTCTAGGGGATCTCCCTAAACGTCTTACCCTGGCGTGTGTCACCAACACCAGTTTCAATGGACAGTGGGATGAGAATCCGTTCCACTTTCAACATTTCAACGTCAACTTTTTGGCACTGCACGTGGCCGGCCATCAAATCCCAGCCCGTCCGTTACAACCGGATTTTGGTAACCATGACTATGTGCGGAGCTACCTGAACCTGTTTACGGCCACAGGACAAAACAATCAGGACGAAGGAAATACCATCACTCGACGAGACTTTAGCCGTGGGTACACTTTGTTCGCCTTCGACCTCACCCCAACCTTGGAACACGATCATCAACTGGCCTTGCTCAAGAAAGGAAACTTACGGTTGGAACTGCGTTTCTCGGTAGCTCTACCCCATACCATTAACGTGATTTGCTACGCCGAGTTTGATAACGTCATCACCGTGGATCAGCAAAGAAACGTGCTGTGTGACTACGCCAGCTAGAGTCATGGATACAGAGCAGCTGATGGGCATACTCCAGCGAGATCCTCGGGTACCCTTTCGAGGTGTGTTTCCACGCAATGTGTTTCCCACCATCCCAACCACCCCGGCAGCCTACATCCTGAATACAGACCCTGGTATTCGACCCGGTGAACATTGGGTGGCTGTGTACGTGGACACCCTGGGCCAAGGCGAATACTTTGATTCCTACGGACTTGCACCCCTGCATTCCGATTTGGTGAAGTTCATGGACGTATCTACTACAGTGTGGCGCTGGAATACTAAAAGATTACAAGACCCTTGAGTAGTGTATGCGGACAGTACTGTGTGTTTTATCTCACTCACCGGAGTAGAGGACATTCTATGCAAACGATCATACAAATGTTTGATGATTATTCTCAAGCCGAAGACTGTGATGTACTCGTATACGACTGGACTGCCTCTCGTTTTAATGTGCATGCCCCATTTCTCTGGCTGACTTAATTGATTCAATGCACCGCGCGGTATTCTCATTGTTTTTTGTTATGACGTTGTTGTTCTGACGTTCATTGATGTTCAATAAAAAGATTCATGAAAACACAAGTGATGTGTTTGACTTTTTTTTTTTTATTCAAGTGAACAAGAATGTATAGAATATGTACAAAACAATACAGGTGGTGTGTAAAAACTGTGAGGGCGTCGGATTCGAACCCACGCCCTGCACTTAGGACTGGCGACCCTTCTGACTTTTTTACAGTACTAGTTTTAACTCATATCATGAAAAGTATATCAAATGTCATAGTTTCACAAGTCCAGGTAAGTGGTACTGATGCCATCGGGAAGGACTTTCCGCTTGGGGTAGAAGAATGTGAAGGCGTCCCGTTTCTGGATGTACGTCCGCATTTGGTGGTCCACGACCCGAAATCCTCTGTTAGTCCCACTCGCACTGCCCTGGCTTTGCAGCACGTTCAGGTACAAGGCTTTGTCGATGGCCGGATCGCGCCGGTTCACCCCTTTGCAGCTAAACTTATTTTCGTCTCCACCGTAACAGTAATACGTCTTGGAGGAGAGAGCAATCATGGCATCCCCACTCCACTCCAACTTGAAGAGACCCGGCGTCCGCTTGTCGTACTGGTAATGGTCACGTCGAGGTAGCCACTGGTCCCGTTCCGCCTCATGCTGTGCACGTAACTCGGGTTTGACCAGGGACTCCCAATCCGCATTAGACACGGCCATGTAAGCAGAGTCTGTATCCATCTCCATGAGTTGCCAGTCTGATGGATTAAAATACACGCCCATGAAATCATACAAAAACTGGAGCATCCTCAGCTTGGCCACCTGGTATACCATACATCCAATCTGGAGGGGTAGGTTGTAACGGATAGTCTTTTTGGCTGAAGACACTTCATACGTGTCGTCATCGATGACCTCCACGGACCGAAACATGGGAGAATTGACCTTTTTGCGGGCTTGTGAGGTGGTATAGATATTCACTTTCACGTGCTTATCTTGGTTAGTGACCGTTTTGCCATAATAGCCATTGCCCGTCAATTTCCACGATTCACCGATGATGGCCTTACTCGGATCTTGATCGCCTTGACGACGGGCAGACGTCACGATGTCTGCATTCCCCGCAAAACAGGCGCTGGGTACGTACTGTAAGACTTGGTACACGCGCGTATCCACATGGGATTTCTCGACTCTCTATACTACAATCCCTCATCAGGACCTTATTGACCGTATAAGTTCATTAATAGTATCTGTGTTCAAGAAAACTGATCGTAGATATATTAATGTCGGAAGCCATAAAGCATTCTTTAGCTCGACTACATACAAGAGATATCATTCATGGGATGTTTCTTTGTTTATAGAGTTGCTTGAATTTCTCATTAAAAATATCTATGTGAAATTTGGCAACACAATATATCAGCAGCATATAGGTATTCCAATGGGTACTAATTGTGCACCCCTGTTGGCTGACCTGTATCTGTTCTCTTATGAATATGACTATATGCAGGCGCTTTCAAAAACCGATCCATTCAAAGCCCGTTCCTTCTCATTCACCAAACGCTATATAGACGATCTTCTCGCTGTGGATAATCGCTATATAAATGACGCAGTGAAGGATATATATCCACCTTCACTGGATTTGAAGGAAACTACAGATAGCCCTACAGGCACATCTTATTTAGATCTCTACCTCTATAAAAATGAAGCGGGCATTCTCTCTCGTCGACTTTATGACAAAAGAGATGATTACAATTTCGACATCGTAAACTATCCCTTTCTGGATAGTAATATTCCAGTGGGACCTGCATATGGCGTATACATATCTCGCTTAGTAGCATTTGCTAGATCCTGTGTTAAATGTGATGATTTTAATCAACGTCACAAAACATTGTTGCAGAAACTTATAAAACAGGGCTATTCCACCAAGCGCCTCCACTCAAAGTTTCTCAAATTTGGCGATACATATCGCATGCTGATAGCAAAATACGAACGTAGCGTGCAAGATCTATGGCGCTACGTTTCGTAACTTGTGTCTAATTCCGCTTAACCCGGGGCTAGGGCCGTATGAACCCATGTACTTCAAGATCCTCATGGTACTCATATGAACAGTCACAATCAAAAGCGTGACTGAGATACATCATTCTTTAGATGACGACTTTACAACGAATATTATGGATTAAGAATACTGATCAGCGATACGGATTTGATATTTTTGGAACATCATGATGTCTTGCCGGCATCATTGAAACTGTTGACCGCTTCTCTCTTGCAGGAAACAAGCCTATGTTTTTGTACACTATGATTGTCTTTTTGAATTTGGTGCTAATACTGTTATATGGAAAATGGAATAGGTCTTTGGATTATGGACGCGGGTATTCTCTAATGGACGACGGCTGGATGATGAATGACGGACTAGACGCTTGTAATTCCAGACCGTGGCTGATGTACCACTGTAGTAGCGGAGTGCCCAGCAAGATTTTCTCTGCCCACATACTGCCAATCAACATCCGTCGAGCTCGAGGCAAACACTCGTGTTGCTCAGCATAGGCACCCATGGTGTCTCCAATGTCATCCCGACCCACCAGTGTGTTCTTGAAAATAGGTGGGCACTGGGCGAAGAGTGGCTTGAGAGTGTCGGGAACATGCAGATCACATTCGACAAAGCCGTAGAGGTCCCTGGAACGAATGGCGTCGAACATCTGTGGCAGACTGAGAGGGTACTCGCGCGCTTTAAGGAAACGGCGTAAATGTGGGAGGGCCTGGCGCATGGTGTGAAATTCACACTCCCACATTTCGATGAGGTGGTATCCCCTCTCTTTGATGTAATCGCCGTTCTCCTGGACTTCTTCCCGTAATTCTTCCGCCGATTTCCCACGTCTTTGGTTGAAGCGTCCAGCGCTGAAATGACATTCGTGGCCGTGCCAATAGCATCCATAAAACTGGAATACTGTCGGTGTTCTACCCACAAGGGCAAACCCATCGACGGGGAGTCGACGATATCCTATGCGCTTCTCTGTGGCGTTGGTCTGATGGCGTATAGAAATTCCCCGTCGATAGGCTTCCCAGTCCAACCACTGGTCGGCGAGATGTTTGTAGGGGGTGCGTTGCGGTGTGAAATGTTGACCTTCCGCCAACCAGCGCGTATAATGACCGCTGGGCATGGGCTGGGCAAGGGACCACAGGTACAGGGCATTGGCATCGAATCCGATGATCTTAGCACAGGGTTTCCCACCGGGGAGAGTGGTGACGTCCTTCTGGTGGTAGCGGTGAAACATAAGACTGGGCCCGCCGACGATGTTCTGTTTTAGACAATCATACATGTCCGCGTCTTTTTGGTGTATCAGCGAAAAGTATGTGGGACAATCTTGAAAAAGATGGCGAAGCGCCAGACCCGGTAAACTCAAGCACTCCTTGAATATGTCGACGTGCATCTCACGACGAAAGAGGTGAACCATTTTCTCGGCCGCTTCGAGGAAAGGAACCACATCTAAGTTATTATACCATATCAGGAAATCTCGCAAGGTCTGCATGTGTTGGTCGTTCCATACCTGCTGTATAGTTCCCGGTACGTGTCTTCCGAACATTCCACTTGCTTCAAATCGGCAAAGAACGCGTCCCGGGGTGGCAACTGTGTTTCCTCCAAGCGGTCGAGCGTCGATGTATACGTGTAAGGGAACCTCCCTTTGGTTTGTGCACAGTCATACGCCTTCACCCACTGATCATAGCTATAATTGGGAGCTAAGTAGTTCCGTACATCCAGGAAATGGAGTGACGTGGTAGTGAGGGCCATATGATTATTGATCTTCTTGATGACGGACTTGATGGTACTAGCCTGGGCCAAGTAAGGGTAGAGAAATTCCTTCACCATGTTAAGATCGTATCGCCCCGAGTTGAAGCCAAGCACAGGTAACTGGCCTAGGTATTGTAGGAAGCGGGCTTTCAATTTCTCCGCATATGGCTTAGGTAAAGGTACATCCTGCGACTGAATGGGTTCCGGCTCCTGGGTGTCCGACTCTGACTCGGACTCGGACTCTTCATGGTCACTAAACGATACACCTGGTATAGGAATCCGGTCGTCCAGTTGGTCCAGTACGTCCTGGAACTTGGACACCAACAATTCCGTACTGGCCGCACTGACTTCCTCTAAATACTCCATCATGCGGGTAATCAACTCATGGGAGTCCCCGGTGGACACGAAACAGACAGGTGCAGCGTCATAGCCGGGTACGTTGGTGGAAATGCTCACACTGAGGGGAATATGGCGCTGCGTCCACTGCGTTTTCGCTGAGAACATGTCCATGGGCTCCAACAGGGCCTCGAAATCGTAACACGCCCGGTAGGGAAAATAACGGTCCTGTTCCGGTATGACAATCCCTTCATCGGCCAGCTCCTCGAAAATGGTAGGCGTATTATGATACACACCACCAGGAAATTTGCGCTTCACACTGTTGTCACAAATCTTTTCGTGTCGATGTAGGTTCCCAGAGTGGTGAAACACCCGATGGCATTGGGCACGACTGTAGGATTGCGCGTACAGGCTCATATCGTAGATGAGGGGAAAATGACACCCCATTGTCGTCGAAGACATTGACTTTCATCGTAGAAGCATACCGTTCTGTTGAGCGCTGAACCAATTCAGCCACAAATATGTCATCCTCGCATCGTAATCGGTATACAAAGATATTGATGCTGAACAGAGTTTCCACGACATCCAAATACTTAAAGGGGACTCCACGGAACTGCCGCACATCCAAGTCTTGCTCCTGTAAATACTGTCTCCAATAGCCATTGGCCACTTTCTCACAACGCTGGGGATCATACTCGTCCAAATGCACGGCCAAACACCGAAACAGACATTTCCGGTCTTTGTAGGGACCACCCCAACCTCCCGTTAACGCATACAGTCCTTTTCGATGAAGCAGCCAAGGTGGAAGAATGACAGGAGCGCCGATAGGATGATCTCTCATTTTGGTGACGAAAAATGTAACGTTGGTGACCATTTCCACAAACCATTTGGTATTGGGGCGTTGCAACCGGGCCCATTTCAATGGGTCCAACGTAGTCAGTTGGTGGATAAGTGGCTCCAGAGAAATTGCATCCGTGACCGTGAAGGGTTGATCAAACACATAGGTATTATTGCTGGGATAAAAATACCGCAACTGGTCCGTCTCTTTGTGCCGTAAGATGTAGCCGAATGTGATATTCAACTTGAACGCTGTCACCTGGTCTGTGAAAATGTTCTCGGCGTAAGTAGAAAGATACGTGAGGTCCTGCAGTCGAAAGTTATACAAGTCCAATAGACGACGGTGACGGTGAAAACAATGGCTTATGGTGGCCCAGTGACGTCGACAAATCTCACTCACACGCTCGTCTTGGGGCAAGACTTCAGCCGGAGGCGCTCCTGGATCCCCTGGAAAATCTTCTCCACGTCTCATGCTGCAGTGAGGCTCAGGCAAGTAGCTCCTGTCGTCAGAGTGGTTCAGGCTGGTCAGGTAGGCTGGTCAGGCAGGCTGGTCAGGTAGCTCCGTTCGGCAGGTCAATGATTGCAGCAAAACCCTAAAAATGTCCACTTCTATACGTTTTTTCGTGACATTCGGGTGTTTTCGGTAACCCCCGTGTGTCTTCGGTCACCTCCGTGTCTTTTCGGTCACCTCCGTGACTCTTCGGTGATGACATTCGGGTGTTTTCGGTAACCTCCGTGTCTCTTCGGTCACCTCCGTGTCTTTTCGCTCACCTCCGTGACTCTTCGGTGATGACATTCGGGTCTTTTCGGTGACCGCCGTGTCTCGTCGGTCACCTCCGTGTCTTTTCGGTCACCTCCGTAACATCTTCACGGACCTCACCAAACTCTCCGTGACTCTTCGGTGATCTCCGTGTCTCTTCGCACACCTCCGTCACATCTTTCGGTCACCTCCGTCACATCTTCACGGACCTCACCGAAAAGACACGGAGGTGACCGAAGACACACGGAGGTGAACGACATTGTGGGAAAAACCCACAGACAAGTCAGTACATCTCCTATCATGTTCCCACGGACCTGACCGAAGAAACACGGAGGTGAACGACATTGTGGGAAAAACCCCAGTACATGCTCCGCTCACCGAAAAGACACGGAGATGAACGACATTGAGTCCCCACAGACAGGTCAGTACATATCCTATCATGTTCACAGGTCACGCTCCATTCACCCAGACCGGAAGTGACGTCATACGGCAAGATCACGCTCCATTCACCCAGACCGGAAGTGACGTCATACGGGACTGGTGGCGCCCCCTGGCAGAAAAAGGGGAACCAAGAGTTACCTCCCTGGAAAACCGCTCTCGTCCCGCTCCCTATATACTACTAAGGTCACGGTGAGTGTGATAGTATGGTAGATGATACTGTAAGGTCACTGTGAGTCTGATAGTATGGTAGATGATACTGTAAGGTCACTGTGAGTCTGATAGTATGGTAGATGATACTGTAAGGTCACTGTGAGTCTGATAGTAGGGTAGATGATACTGTAAGGTCAATGTGAGTCTGATAGTACGGTAGATGATACTGTAAGGTCACTGCGAGTCTGATAGTACGGTAGATGATACTGTAAGGTCAGTGTGAGTCTGATAGTATGGTAGATGATACTGTAAGGTCAGTGTGAGTCTGATAGTATGGTAGATGATACTGTAAGGTCAGTGTGAGTCTGATAGTATGGTAGATGATACTGTAAGGTCACTGTGAGTCTGATAGTATGGTAGATGATACTGTAAGGTCACTGTGAGTCTGATAGTATGGTAGATGATACTGTAAGATCACTGTGAGTCTGATAGTAGGGTAGAGAATTTATATGACATACCAGAATTCTCCATCATTGACTACATTCAACTCAAGTTGTTTCTTTTGTGTTTCACCTAATGCTTGCATTTCTTTCGACCTGTGAAAATAGTATAAAAAAGAAAATCTCTTGTGAAAGAAATGCCTTGATTGTACAATCTTGTTAACTGTTCACCAAACAAGTCTGGCTGAATAGCCAAGCATGTACACACGAATAAATTGCCTTATCAAATTAGCATGTTCCATATTTTAGGAATTATTTAAAATTTGGCTATAAGAAAACTCGAGGAACTGTAATGCCGGGAAGATTACGTCTTGAATTCCAGCGTGACGGAATGGCATCGATGTATTCAGTAGTTGTGAACCCCTGTTATTATTGCACGGTATATGAAATATCAATTCTCAGATACAATTACTAAGAACTGAGGGATGAGCTAAAAGTAAAAAAGTAAAAAGATGAAATAAAACTCTTTAGTATTTGATCAAGTAATAATCGAATATAACGTGGTGGATTACAGTGAAGTAACCACCATATGAAGACGTGTTGGTAAATACTTATTCCATAAAACCTCCAAACTTTCTGGTTCTAGATGAGCTTTTATTCCAATCCTGTGCGATAAAGATACATTAATTTTGATTTTATTTCAAATTGATGAATGTGGTTGATAAAATCTGCGTGACGAAATTTTTAGTCCATTTTATACCGTGTAGCGATATTTTCTATTTTATTCAATTTTATTCTGGTCTGAAAACGCATTCGTCACAGAAATACGGCGCAATTAAGGAGCATCGAATGTGCAAATAGGGCGCATTTGGGGCGCAGCTGAGGCTGTCCCATTTTGCTATTAGGCTCAATATGGCAAAATAGAGCTCGATAGAGCAAAATAGAGAACATTTAACTCTACTAGGCCTGGGGCCATTATGTGCTCCCCCCCCCACCAAAATCTTCGGAACGTGACTCCGTTATTTTGAGCCTATCTGCATACCCCCCTCCGAGCAGTTAGGGCGTTAGGGCGTAGTCTGAATTCTGGAAAAAAAAGTCGTTATGTCCACAGGGCGTATATAGGAGACAGTTATCTTCAGAATAAGGCGCAAAAAGGGCAGAAAGTAGAGTTATTTTCAGGGCGCATTTAAGGTGCGCACCCTGTTAGCGCGCAATTTTGAAGGGCACATTTAGGGCACAGCAGGCTTGTTGGGACAGAAGAATACGACGCAATTAGGGCACAGGAGTTATACAAGGCGCATGTAGGGCGCAAGTCCGATAAGGCGCCCCTAAATAAGGCGCGCGCTATGTTTCTGTGGCGGTTGTCACATATGAGGCAATGCGTGTATAGTCGATTGAATGTACAAGGACTGGTAAAAAACACGGGCAATTCTTTTCATGAACGAAACCAGTTTTTTTTAATTGTGTGGCGGAATTGTATTTGGTTACATATGTCGTAGAATTCACGAAGTCATCTTTTGGACAACACTGAACAGTTGACTGTTCACCACGTTGACGACATCTAGTCGTCTGGTAACTGGGTTATCCTTTCAAATATGTCTAACATTTTGCATAAATTGAGCAGGTTCTGACAAAGGTTGGCTTGCAAACTACCCGAAAACAAATGATTGGACCTTGGTTTCTTGAGGGGTGTCGGTACTTTAATTCATTACCTTGGGACATTGATGAACAGGTTTGGGTTAATTGATACATAGGAGCAAAGGGGTTGTCTCCCCTTCTATCATGTCGATCATAACGGGAGACAACCATGTTCGGAGGTTGACCTAGGGGTAGCATTGATGATAGGAATGGAGCTTACCCGTCACTCCAGGCTCCATTCCATTCTCCTTTTCCCCAGGGGTTTCGCGCTCTGAGTAACTTGTACAGTTTACCCCCTAACTCCACCTGGTGATGGAAAGGACTTTGCCTTAATATATATAAATAGTATATCATATTTTGGTTACTCCTAAATTTCCACAATGAATAGCACATCATAACTGAGACATTCTTGCAATGTCCTCTATATGAGATCATGAAAATACAAAAGACAAAGGTATATCCACTATTTTCAAATAATAAAGTGTTATTTGTTTATAGATATAGATAGTTTTTATGTTTTCATTCTTGAAGACCTCCAACAGTTCTAGTATTCAACTTGGTATAATCATGACCATTGACACAAGTAATCAACTCTAAATAAGAAGTTATCTCCCTTCTCAATCACATATGACAGGTTGCTGAACTTTCTGAAATTTTTTGACTTGATTAAATGTAAGAAATCATATATCAATGGTATGTAAGTATGTAGTCCTAACAAATCGACTGGCATTGTTGGTCGAGATCAAAATTGAGTTATCGTGCCCAAGTCAACATCCCATGATATAACGATGACAATATGACTTTACTATATGACCAGTTCAAACATACCTCATTGAGAGCAGTAATGCTGTAGGCATGTCCTTGGTATAACCCATTATCCATTCTGATTTCCCTGATGGCCGATGAAGTCTGCTTCTATACATACAAGGAAGCAGTGGGTGAGTGATTATTGGTAAAACTATAGGACCTTCGTCAGTTCCCTCTAAAGACGGTAAATCATATAGTATAAGGTACACAGTCTTATTATACTTCAGGTTTAGTAGCAAATTACCGATTAAATTTAATTGCTTCTGCCTTACTTGATATTTGCAACAATATTTCGCCTGTGGATCTTAAAAAGTATAACTAGCTATATACATTTTCTACAAAATTAAAACAATAGACGACATCTATCTGTTTACAAGCATGCACATCTTTTTCTTCTTGTCGAAAGTTTAAAAGCAACAAGTCTCCAGATTCAAGACCAATCTGGTTCGTGTTTCTATCAATCAAATACTTACAAATATTGCTGCTCCAATAAGCGACTGCATTGAGGACATTTTCTTGAGGTTTTCATAGAATTTGTCTGGGTGGAGTTTTGCCCCCTTGACAGGTACGAGTTCAGAAATACCACCAGTCATGTCCACTAGCCCGTCGTGTATCCTGCCTCCTTCAATTGCCTCGTAACTTCCATGTAATCTGTTGTAGACATTTCACATATTCGAATTTTAATCATTTATCAATGCGAACGATGGCAGCATAGCCCGTACGTCATGCTAGGATCATGACACAATGCCTACAATAGCCAATTCTGAGGACGAAAATGGGTCTACATCCAAGGATTTTTAAGTGAACAATAGTTGCGGACAGAAAGTATTGACCAGAAATATGATACAATAGGTGATACAATAGGTGAAATCAGTATGATTTAAAATAACTTTGTTACAAGATACGTTTATTGATTTATTTGGTTATACGAACTTGGCGTAGGCCTTCTCTAGTAGGGCACACCAAAACTCGTTCGGTTCCTCTGTATTCTGACCGTATATCAACTCGTCGTCTTCTGTTGGTAGTCTGTCGTCGACCACAACTTCAACCCATTCCCCATATCGCCAAAAGTTAAAACGAAAAATACCTGAAAATGTATCTTAATGTTGAAATAATGATTCCTTATCATTGAATTGCTTTGGTTTCGAAGGTAGTAGCTTTGAAGTATTATGAATGTGGAAATACTCTTACTCCTACACAATAAGTTACATGGGCTGGTCTTGACATGCAGTGATAACCAATCCACGATATAAACATCGTCCTGGTTTACGTTCCTTAAACTGGGAACAAATCATGGTAACATGAACCACACATCAACTCGCCTTGTGATGTAAATGATTACACACACGTTACATCAATGTACGTCATCTGGGTACTTTGTATTATCCACAGTAACCGACTCCCACCCCATCCGGAAATTATAAAAGTTAAATCTATACTAAATCCCCACAGAGACAATGCTTCAAAAATAGGAAGACTGGTACACCAAATGTACCAGTCACGGCTCAACCTTAACCCTCCATCAAAAAACCGGCTGGACACTTCTTAATTAGAGTTTATACATCAACACACTGGCAACTTCCATGTTATGTCCTAGAATTACTACTAACCCACACTGTTGGTTCAAACCATACTAACTAATAATTACTACGTTGCTAAAGTACCATAGTAATTATATTGTTTTGTTTGCGATACTTGTACCATTTTACGAGTCGTGCAATAAACATATTGTATTGTATTGTATTATATCAATCTTACTTCTCAGAGTTTGGCCTCATAAAACGATTTAAGGAGATCATTAGACGATTAGATGTCATTAATAATTGCAATTCTCCTGTGGTATTGTTTCCTTATCGCTAGCCACACAATTGTTTATTACTCGTTATCGATCTTGGGTTGACTTAATTTGGGGTGAATACATTATCAATTGAATACATCATTCTAGAGTATTTAGTACTCATCAAAGAAATCATTTTTTATCGACAGCACACTCACCTTTATAGCCTTGAGCTTTGTCGAATGTCTGGTCGGTTGGTACCACCTTTTCCAGAAGGGCCATGTTATTGGCAGCAAGAGTGGCAGCCGCCGCCAGAAACCAACAGTTCCCTTCAAATATCCATGTCAGATGTTAGTCAAGTTAAATTCATATTTCAGGGGTTTCATTGTGAACAGACATGAGGGGACTCCATTACGGGATACAGATGTTATATGCTGTTGGACCTGACATACAGATGTTATGTACTGTTGGATATGACATACAGATGTTATGTACTGTTTTATCTGATATACAAATGTTATGTACTGTTTTATTTGACATACATATGTTATGTACTGTTGAATCTGACATACAGATTTTATCTAGTGTTGAACCTGACATATAGATGCTATGTAGTGTTGGATCTGACATACAAATGTTATGTAGCCTACTTTTGAACCTGATATATAGACGCTATGTATATGACGCCTGACGCCTGTTCCAATGGCATTTGTAGCCTTGATTTCAGAGAATTGGACACCTGTTTTTTAGAAGAGATTTCTCAATACTTCCTTCTAAACGCATTTTTAAAACATATGGGATATATGAGCACCGTCAACACATGATAGTCAAGGTGTTCACATATAAGAAAACCGTGACTGGAATACATTCACCATGGGAAGTTTGGAATTTCATCTGATAAATATATACTTAATTGGAGAAGGTTTGAATACGAGAATACCGTACTGGTGGTATACATCCAGCTTCATTGATAGGCGTGCAATTATCTATCTTACCTGGGACATTTATTCCTTTCACACCGGCAATAAAGTATATTCCGTGTGTTCAAAATTGAAAGATTATAATCTTCCACTCAAAGATTGAATTCCACCTTGTGCCGGGATGTTTTTGTGCACATTAGATCAGGGTGCATTTGATCAGTGTCAGATGGAATTCTTCGTTGGCCCCAAACCCTGATCACCGCAGAGCCGTGAACGCAAACGAGGGAGGGGCGTCAGCAACACAATTTGATCGTGTGCTCGTAATAAATATAAATAATTTGCGCTCAAATTCTCCGAAAAAGTTGCCCTTGTACGCTGGGCCTGATAGGTGTTAGAGTTGAACGGATATTCAGTTACAGAATGGATTAGTGTCGCCTGCTGTGTTGACATATTCGTATAATTAAAATATCCTCTTGTAATGTTACATCGAAAGATCCACATCCTTGTGTAAACGATCGCTGCAATTCCTTTGCTAATTCAGGAGTTGCAGCGATCGTTTACGCAAGGATGTGGCTCTTTTGATGTGTTATATTCTTTTCAGGAAAACTGCTACGATTCATCCAAGGAACATGTTATGTGCAGTGTGTATATGTCACTTAACTATACAAGCGGATGTGCTTGAATGGGCGTAGGCCTATACGTTGAAGGTAGGAGCTTGAACGGGTATAGCTTTGAAGTTAGGCTCGAAACCTAGCGGCCATAGGATTCATCAATTTATTTTACGAAACGTCCACCAGCAGAATCTCGCCATATACAGGTAAACATTACAACGCATATAAGGGAAGTGGGAAGAGGTGCCGACATACTGACAGAGCCACATGACTTCACAGTATAGTCTTCTGGTTAACCTATTCTAAAGCACATACCAAGAATCTAACGATTCGTGATATGTGTTGTATCTCAGGTACGCTTTTATTGTACCTGTTCATGAAAATGAAAAAACGACCCAAACGAGGGAGTATTTATAGAATGCAAGTTCGTATTCAGAACAAATACCTGTGAGGTCCGACAGAACAAATACCTGTGAGGTCCGACAGAACAAATACCTGTGAGGTCCGACAGAACAAATACCTGTGAGGCCCGATTACATTCTCCACCATGTTTACAAGTCACTAAACTACAACCACAATGATTTATACAGAGAGCAAGCCTCGGGAACGACACGTCCACCAGCAGAATCTCGCCATATAGGGGGGGGGGGGGGGGCTACTGGCAACAATTAAACGTAATATTAAAAAGGTGGTGAAAAACGATGCCGGCGTACTGACAAGAAGTCATATGACCCCACAGACAAATATACTGACTGCATATTTCCAAAAACATCACAAGAACCAAAAGTGAACCTTGTGATGATTTGTATCCCAGCCACGCATTTATTGTAGGTGTTCATGTGGACATCTAGATATTAAAAACTATCGTATCGGCAGTTTACTCAATCCAACGTCCTCGATGCTCATCCATTAACATCGATGAGTTACATATTTGAGCTGATCTGTCATCACTGCTCTCGGGCTAGCTTATCTGATTCCGCTTAAGCCGGTGCTAGTTGACATGTGGTTCCTGTGAAGTTATATGTTCGCGTTTTCGTCGCCAGACGTGGTCAATTTTCACCACCTCTTATATATTTCAACAATCCAATATATCTCTGCAACCGCTTCGAGTATCTATATGCGGTAAACAGCATCTTACGCAGAATCATGAGCCATTTTCTGTCGTAAAACTCGCCGCAGATCATTTGGGATCTCCTTACTTTTGTATGCGCTGGAAGCAATGATCAGGCATATACATATTTAACAATAACTAATTACGTGTTTGATTTATACGCGAATCACAAACGAGGGGATCTCCTTCGATACAACCATCCAACCTGTGGCTTTGCACTCGCGCAATTTCATGAGAATTCGGATAGTATAGTCGTCTCTGCTAATTTGGAAGAGATGGTTGACATGACAAATTTGAAACTATCATTAGGGACTTAAACAGAGAATAAAACACTACCGGTCAAAGAATAATAACATACCAAGTCTGCCTTGATTGAGATCATAGTGGCTGGCTCCCTCATTGATGAACACAGGATTATCCACAATCTCCTTAAACAAAGATATTGTATGGATCAGATTCTAAATATTCTACATGTGGAATTTTGGGTAGGACACATTGTATTACTAATCATAAAGAAGAAAAATGTGATATCAATTTGATATGATGCAATACTATCAATGTGATATCAATTCGATATGATGCAATGCTATCAATGTGATATCAATTCGATATGATGCAATGCTATCAATGTGATATCAATTTGATATGATGCAATGCTATCAATGTGATATCAATTCGATATGATGCAATGCTATCAATGTAAGATCAATTCGATATGATGCAATACTATCAATGTGATATCAATTTGATATGATGCAATACTATCAATGTGATATCAATTCGATATGATGCAATGCTATCAATGTGATATCAATTCGATATGATGCAATGCTATCAATGTGATATCAATTTGATATGATGCAATGCTATCAATGTGATATCAATTCGATATGATGCAATGCTATCAATGTAAGATCAATTCGATATGATGCAATACTATCAATGTGATATCAATTTGATATGATGCAATACTATCAATGTGATATCAATTCGATATGATGCAATGCTATCAATGTGATATCAATTCGATATGATGCAATGCTATCAATGTGATATCAATTTGATATGATGCAATGCTATCAATGTGATATCAATTCGATATGATGCAATGCTATCAATGTAAGATCAATTCGATATGATGCAATACTATCAATGTGATATCAATTTGATATGATGCAATACTATCAATGTGATATCAATTCGATATGATGCAATGCTATCAATGTGATATCAATTCGATATGATGCAATGCTATCAATGTGATATCAATTTGATATGATGCAATGCTATCAATGTGATATCAATTCGATATGATGCAATGCTATCAATGTAAGATCAATTCGATATGATGCAATACTATCAATGTGATATCAATTTGATATGATGCAATACTATCAATGTGATATCAATTCGATATGATATGCTATCAATGTGATATTAATTTGACATGACGCAATACTATCAATTCGTATGATGCAATACTATCAATGTGATATTAATTTGACATGACGCAATACTAGTATCAATGTGATATCAATTCGATATGATGCAATGCTATCAATGTGATATCAATTTGATATGATGCAATGCTATCAATGTGATATCAATTTGATATGATGCAATACTATCAATGTGATATTAATTTGACATGACGCAATACTAGTATCAATGTGATATCAATTCGATATGATGCAATACTATCAATGTGATATCAATTCGATATGATGCAATGCTATCAATGTGATATCAATTTGATATGATGCAATACTATCAATGTGATATTAATTTGACATGACGCAATACTATCAATTCGATATGATGCAATACTATCAATGTGATATTAATTTGACATGACGCAATACTAGTATCAATGTGATATCAATTCGATATGATGCAATGCTATCAATGTGATATCAATTTGATATGATGCAATGCTATCAATGTGATATCAATTTGATATGATGCAATACTATCAATGTGATATCAATTCGATATGATGCAATGCTATCAATGTGATATCAATTTGATATGATGCAATACTATCAATGTGATATTAATTTGACATGACGCAATACTATCAATTCGATATGATGCAATACTATCAATGTGATATTAATTTGACATGACGCAATGCTATCAATGTGATATCAATTCGATATGATGCAATGCTATCAATGTGATATCAATTTGATATGATGCAATACTATCAATGTGATATCAATTTGATATGATGCAATACTATCAATGTGATATTAATTTGACATGACGCAATACTATCAATTCGATATGATGCAATACTATCAATGTGATATTAATTTGACATGACGCAATGCTATCAATGTGATATCAATTCGATATGATGCAATGCTATCAATGTGATATCAATTTGATATGATGCAATACTATCAATGTGATATTAATTTGACATGACGCAATACTATCAATTCGATATGATGCAATACTATCAATGTGATATCAATTTGACATGATGCAATACTATCAATGTGATATCAATTTGACATGATGCAATACTATCAATGTGATATCAATTTGACATGATGCAATACTATCAATGTGATATCAATTTGATATGATGCAATACTATCAATGTGATATTAATTTGACATGACGCAATACTATCAATTCGATATGATGCAATACTATCAATGTGATATCAATTTGACATGATGCAATACTATCAATGTGATATCAATTTGACATGATGCAATACTATCAATGTGATATCAATTTGACATGATGCAATGCTATCAATGTGATATCAATTTGATATGATGCAATGCTATCAATGTAAGATCAATTCGATATGATGCAATACTATCAATGTGATATCAATTCGATATGATGCAATGCTATCAATGTGATATTAATTCGATATGATGCAATACTATCAATGTGATATCAATTTGATATGATGCAATACTATCAATGTGATATCAATTTGACATGATGCAATACTATCAATGTGATATCAATTTGACATGATGCAATACTATCAATGTGATATCAATTTGACATGATGCAATGCTATCAATGTGATATCAATTTGATATGATGCAATGCTATCAATGTAAGATCAATTCGATATGATGCAATACTATCAATGTGATATCAATTCGATATGATGCAATGCTATCAATGTGATATTAATTTGATATGATGCAATACTATCAATGTGATATCAATTCGATATGATGCAATACTATCAATGTGATATTAATTTGATATGATGCAATACTATCAATGTGATATCAATTTGATATGATGCAATGCTATCAATGTGATATCAATTCGATATGATGCAATACTATCAATGTAAGATGAATTCGATATGATGCAATGCTATCAATGTGATATTAATTTGATATGATGCAATGCTATCAATGTGATATTAATTCGATATGATGCAATACTATCAATGTGATATTAATTTGATATGATGCAATGCTATCAATGTGATATTAATTTGATATGATGCAATACTATCGATGTGATATCAATTCGATATGATGCAATACTATCAATGTGATATTAATTCGATATGATGCAATACTATCAATGTGATATCAATTTGACATGATGCAATACTATCAATGTGATATCAATTCGATATGATGCAATACTATCAATGTGATATCAATTCGATATGATGCAATGCTATCAATGTGATATCAATTTGACATGATGCAACACTATCAATGTGATATCAATTTGACATGATGCAATACTATCAATGTGATATCAATTCGATATGATGCAATACTATCAATGTGATATCAATTTGATATGATGCAATACTATCAATGTGATATCAATTCGATATGATGCAATACTATCAATGTGATATCAATTTGACATGATGCAATACTATCAATGTGATATCAATTCGATATGATGCAATACTATCAATGTGATATCAATTTGATATGATGCAATGCTATCAATGTGATATCAATTCGTATGATGCAATACTATCAATGTGATATCAATTCGATATGATGCAATACTATCAATGTGATATCAATTTGACATGATGCAATACTATCAATGTGATATCAATTCGATATGATGCAATGCTATCAATGTGATATCAATTTGACATGATGCAATACTATCAATGTGATATCAATTTGACATGATGCAATACTATCAATGTGATATCAATTCGATATGATGCAATACTATCAATGTGATATCAATTCGATATGATGCAATACTATCAATGTGATATCAATTTGACATGATGCAATACTATCAATGTGATATCAATTTGATATGATGCAATGCTATCAATGTGATATCAATTCGTATGATGCAATACTATCAATGTGATATCAATTCGATATGATGCAATACTATCAATGTGATATCAATTTGACATGATGCAATACTATCAATGTGATATCAATTCGATATGATGCAATACTATCAATGTGATATCAATTTGACATGATGCAATACTATCAATGTGATATCAATTTGATATGATGCAATGCTATCAATGTGATATCAATTCGATATGATACAATACTATCAATGTAAGATCAATTCGATATGATACAATACTATCAATGTAAGATCAATTTGACATGATGCAATACTATCAATGTGATATCAATTTGATATGATGCAATGCTATCAATGTGATATCAATTCGATATGATGCAATGCTATCAATGTGATATCAATTCGATATGATGCAATGCTATCAATGTGATATCAATTCGATATGATGCAATGCTATCAATGTGATATCAATTCGATATGATGCAATACTATCAATGTGATATCAATTTGATATGATGCAATGCTATCAATGTGATATCAATTCGATATGATGCAATACTATCAATGTGATATTAATTTGATATGATGCAATACTATCAATGTGATATTAATTTGACATGATGCAATGCTATCAATGTGATATTAATTTGATATGATGCAATACTATCAATGTGATATTAATTTGACATGATGCAATACTATCAATGTGATATCAATTCGATATGATGCAATACTATCAATGTGATATCAATTTGATATGATGCAATGCTATCAATGTGATATCAATTTGATATGATGCAATACTAGTATCAATGTGATATCAATTTGATATGATGCAATACTAGTATCAATGTGATATCAATTTGATATGATGCAATACTAGTATCAATGTGATATCAATTTGACATGATGCAATACTATCAATGTGATATCAATTCGATATGATGCAATGCTATCAATGTGATATCAATTCGATATGATGCAATACTATCAATGTGATATTAATTCGATATGATGCAATACTATCAATGTGATATCAATTTGACATGATGCAATACTATCAAGGTGACATCAATTTGATATGATGCAATGCTATCAATGTGATATCAATTCGATATGATGCAATACTATCAATGTGATATTAATTCGATATGATGCAATACTATCAATGTGATATCAATTCGATATGATGCAATGCTATCAATGTGATATCAATTCGATATGATGCAATACTATCAATGTGATATCAATTTGATATGATGCAATGCTATCAATGTGATATCAATTCGATATGATGCAATACTATCAATGTGATATCAATTCGATATGATGCAATACTATCAATGTGATATCAGTTTGATATGATACAGTACTATCAATGTGATATCAATTTGACATGATGCAATGCTATCAATGTGATATTAATTCGATATGATGCAATGCTATCAATGTGATATTAATTCGATATGATGCAATGCTATCAATGTGATATCAATTTGATATGATGCAATGATATCATTGTGATATCAATTTGACATGACGCAACGTTATCAATACGATTTGTGACGAATTCCAGCTCAAATAAATATATAGACTGATAAAAGTTCTTCTAAGAGAAACGTTTTCAGAGGTGATGTGATTTTTTCCAATCTCCCAGCAGGGTTACTTTCCTCATATACTTTGTCAATGAACTCTACATGATGTCACTTATTATGTAACCCTGAGCCCAAACATCATCTCACAAAGGTACATGTTACATGCCGAGCAGTGTTTATCAACGAAACAAATACAAGGATATTTCACAACTATAGATGCGTGACCTTTTGATTTCGATTTAAAAACAATTTTCATTTTCAAGAAACATACCGTTGGCTGTTCTGTTAGTAACAGGGTGAATATTCTGTTAGTAACAGGGTGAATGTTCTGTTAGTAACAGGGTGAATGTTCTGTTAGTAACAGGGTGAATATTCTGTTAGTAACAGGGTGAATGTTCTGTTAGTAACAGGGTGAATGTTCTGTTAGTAACAGGGTGAATATTCTGTTAGTAACAGGGTGAATATTCTGTTAGTAATAGGAGGAATATTCTGTTAGTAACAGGGTCAATATTTTGTTAGTAACAGGGGGAATATTCTGTTAGTAACAGGGTGAGTATTCTGTTAGTAACAGGTGAATATTCTGTTAGTAACAGGGTGAATATTCTGTTAGTAACAGGGTGAATATTTTGTTAGTAACAGGGTGAATATTCTGTTAGTAACAGGGTGAATAATCTGTTAGTAGCAGGGTGAATATTCTGTTAGTAACAGGGGGAATATTCTATTAGTAAAAGGGTGAATATTCTGCTAGTAACAGGGTGAATATTCTGTTAGTAACAGGGTGAATATTTTGTTGATAACTAATCATGAGTTCGTTTAATGTTGTTTGTAGCTTGCTTAACTAGGCCTGTGGTCACATTAGTGCTGCCTAATTAATCTTCGGAACACTTCTGGTAATCTCGTCAGTTTTAGGGTCTTCTCCATGTAGTCATTTGTCAGAATGCCCCTGCTCGGAGAATGGAAATACACGCTTTCGCTTCCAAGATATCTCACCTGTGGCGAAGCTAACCCGTAGCTTTGTGTGGATTGTTTTTGTATCCGTATAGTTGTATTTTAGTTTCGTGTTGTACAACAATGATGCAATGCGAACATGTTAACGACTTTCTCTCGTTCGAAAAGACTATACTCATCGTCCATTAATACCATCGTACTTTCACATGAACTTATGATTTATCTCTTCGACCAATAGACCAGGCAATTCAGCGACATGTAAAGTCAACGCTGGGCTTTTGATGTGGAACGAAAGATAATGCATAGGTCTACCAGAAGCGGAAGAAGAAGCACATGCAACGTGTACTTACCTGCGGTCTTTTCCATTGTATTCCTTCCGTTTGGTCTGTCTTGTCAGTTAAGGACACGGCTGTAGCTGGGAAATCTTGATCTTCGAACAGCTTTCCTGATTTTTCCAATTGTTTTGATATTTTGTCGTATTCTGACATTTTATTCCTGTATCTTAAGTCCTCTAACACAGTCGTTCCTTAGAATAGCACTTGGTGTGTGGTCTCCCTAGTGAATTTTGTTCGCAGATTCCCAGAGCCCCTGTACGGAGTTCATGCACTATAATTTATCTCTGTGCACAAGCTGATTTTGTACATGCTTAAACGCTTCTCGTGAAAAGAACTAATTTTGAATTAATTTAAAGCTGTCTTTAAAGCGTCCCTAGAGGGACTTGTTTTCATGATGTGTAAACAAAAGGTGAGCTTCACATTTCAGTGCTATCTTGACTGCTACAGACCTTCGGGCTTCTGAACGAAACATGCAGCTTTGACAGACTCGTGTCTCTAGGTTACTGGAGCATCACATTGAATAACCCACACGTAATCAGTCGTAATTTCAGAATATTTGAATATAAATCCTATGTTATTAACATATGAAACTTAGAAAATAAGATACCAAATTATCGGCCAAGTCACGAAACAACGAACTCAACAACTAGACACTTATCCCACTGCAATTGAACAAATCACGCCGGGCTTATACTGAAATCTATTAATTAATCATAATGAACAAGAGATAACGATTCAGTTGACTTCAATCATTTTCTCTTCTTTCCATATAGAATTGGCATTATTTGAAATAAATATGGTATCTTTTTGACCCTTCAGTACGGTACGTCTTTCGTGACAATTACTGTTATACGAAAAGGCGTCTCGATGCCCGTTTTAACGCGAGCTGTATTCTATATATACTGAGATGTTCGTTAACCCTGCAGTGACTAAATTCCCAGGTCAGCTCCACCTAGAGCAAATACAAGTGAAATCCTGTCAGGTGAGTATTTCAAACACGTATACTTATAACTGGGGTAATCGTGAAACGAGTGTCAGATCCGACATCCAGTAGTAACAGTTGTCAAATTTAAGTTCTCACGTCAATTAAGATCTCACGTCAATTAGGATCTCACGTCAATTAAGATCTCACGTCAATTAAGATCTCACGTCAATTAGGATCTCACGTCAATTAAGATCTCACGTCAATTAGGATCTCACGTCAATTAGGATCTCACGTCAATTAGGATCTCACGTCAATTAAGATCTCACGTCAATTAAGATCTCACGTCAATTAGGATCTTATCCACAAGATAAGATTAGCGAGCATGAAGTTCAAATAAACAAATACAATGTATTTTCCTACAAGAGAGAAGCAATCGCCAGTATTCGACCATCACAGGAATCATGTTTGATTGACCGCAATCTCCGAGGTTTGAGCTCGTTTTCCCTCTCCACTTAAACTTCAAACACATTGCACATTTTCTGTTTCTAATAACTTACACGTTTTCCATCCGATTTTTCCGAATTTTCAGAACGAACTTATATACCGTTTGAACGCTACACGTTTCGTTAATTGCGGTCTCCATTTGGAGTTATCGATGCGTGAACTGTTTTATGTAAAAATAAAAATTTATATAGCTGTGAAAAAATTGAAACGAAATTCAAAAACATAAGACATACATGAAAGGTGTCAAAGTGAAGCTCTCCTTCAGGGCTATCCAGTCATGGGTGGGTGTAGGTTTTCACAGAAAAAAATAAAAATAAATAAATAAATAACAAGAGCCCAAGGGGCTTCAATATACGCCCGTATATCTGGAATTACACTGGACCGAATTTCAAGGTTGTTTAATGGCCAGGCTTTGAACCCAATTAGTAGCTAGCAATCCAGAGAATGGTCTACGATTTTGTGCTTCTGAGAATGTAACATATTTCACATCTTATATTGAATGATAAACTAAAATGGTCTTAACTCTCGGTGACTAGGTGACCTTGAAACAAGAGCCGAGAGCTCACATATCCAACACTGAAATCGACAATAGTCAAACACAAGAAAATAGTAGTTTCCCTTTAAATGAACTCCTTTCAGGCGAGAAAATTGTTCATGAAGGAAGAAAAATGTGAAGAAGTGATGAAGTAAACCTTTGTTCTTGAGTTAATAAACATACCTGTATAAAGTTCATAAAGGACCCCTCTCCTCGTTAAATTAGTACATGTACAGTTTTTATTTCACAACAGTTTAACTGAATGTAGCTGTTTCTTACATGTATCAAACATGGGAGACAAATCCACAGGACAAATGTCATATACATGTAGGGGAGACAACTCTGAATATTCCAACCTAACGCATATAGTTAGCTAAACTTGATTCAGTTTTGGGGGACTGTGACCTTGACCTTTGACAAATTGATCTCAAAATGAATATGGCTCCTCTTTGCCATGCGAGTATGGTATGCCCAAAGTTTGGTACCAATCCATACCTTGAAACTAGAGATATCGCACGGACAACAAATGTTAATGGATGACTGGACAGAACGCAATATCGCATTACATGACCTCCTCTTCGACAGGCATATGAAAATGTTTATTTTAATGATTTCTTGATTTTGGGGTCACAATGACCTTGACCTTTGACCCACATTTTAGTATGTAACACATCGTGTCACTTAATGTATCTGCTGCCACAAAAATAAAGTTATTTTTAATGATTTCCTGATTTTGGGGTCACAGCGACCTTACTTTTGACCATGACCTGAATTTTGGTACATGACACATCGTGTTCCTTAATGTATCTACTGCCACAAATATTTTTATTTTTAATGATTTCCTGATTTTGGGGTCACAGCGACCTTACTTTTGACCATGACCTGAACTTTGGTACATGACACATCGTCTTCCCTCAGTGTATCAATGAACACAAAAAAGCATGATTTTTAACAATTTCATAATTTTGGGGGTCACAGTGACTTCGACCTTTGGCCTTGACCTACATTTTGTATGTGACACATCATTTCCCCCTAATGTATCTAGTACTGACACAAAAAAGTAATTTTTAACCATTTCATGATTTTGGGGTCACAGTGACCTTGACCTTTGACCTTGACCTACATTTAGTTCGTGACACCTTGTATCCTCCTAATGTATCTACTGACTAAAAAAAAAGTTATTTTTAATAATTTCCTAATTTTGGGGTCACAGTGACCTTTGACCTTCGACCTTGACCTAATGTTTGGTATGCAACACTTCATCTCCCCCTATTGAATCCACTCACAAAAAATTAGAAATTTTTAATGATTTCCTGATTTTTCGGTCACACTGACCTTTTACCTGTGACCTCGACCTACATTTGGTATGCAACACATCGTTTCCCCCTAGGGCATCCACTCGCCAAAAATTAGAACTGTAGATAGAAAACTATCAATGATGAATGATTTCCTGATTTTTAGGCAACAGTGACCTTTGACCTTTGACCTCGACCTGAATTTCGGTACGCGACACATCGTCTCCAGCTGATGTATCCATTCACAAAAAATTGTAACTGTGGATAGAAAACATTCAGAGATATAGACCGGACACGAACACTTCAGTGATTTCCTGTTTTTCAGGCCAGTGACCTTTGACCTCTGACCTCGACCTTCATTTTTGTACGCGACACATCATCTCCCCATAGGGTATCCACTCACCAAAAATTGGAACTATAAATAGAAAACTGTTCCAGATATAGACCGGACACGGGGGACGGACAGACGGACGGACGGATGGACGGACGGACGGATGGACGGACAGACGGACGGAAACCGCCATCACATAATACGTCCGCCTTTTTGGCGGGCGTATAAAAAGCGGAACACGGACTTTTCACGCCGGGCTTATACGCCCCCTGTACAGACCTTTTGGTCTTTGATATATGTTGGCACTTGTGGGAAGTTGATGCTGGGTCGACATCGGGCATTACAGACTAGTCTTTTGTGTTAAATGCCGTCATTTACATCTGACGACGATACAGCTCACCAATCTCCAATGTACGAGTTGTCACAGCGAAACAGCTCACAAATTACCAGTATACGAGTTGTCAGAGCATTTCCATCATAGCTCTCTAGATTTGTATCTAATACCGCTTATGCCGGTGCTAGGGGCCGTGGTCATATCATTCAAGTTGCCACATGAACAGGTACAATAAAAGCGTACCTGAGATACAACACATATCACGAATCGTTAGATTCTTGGTATGTGCTTTAGAATAGGTTAACCAGAAGACTACTCTGTGAAGTCATGTGACGCAGTCAGTATGTCGGCACCTCTTCCCACTTCCCTTATATGTGTTGTAATTTACTCCTACAATAGGGGCCTGTATTCTACAATATACGGGAAAATGTCTATATGGGGTATGGGGGTGGGAAGGGTCTCGGAGGTAAGCGGTGAATTTTTTTGAAAAGTACCGGGTAGGTCTGTATATAGGCCTATACTGGCTATGGGGGATAGGTCCATACTGGGAAATTCACACATGTTCATTGTGATATGGGTTGTTTGGTCTTGTTTTTCACGTCTCGCCATGTAGAACAAGATGGGAGGGGTCTCGAAGTTAAGCGGTGATTTTTTTTGAAATATACATATATGTATAAAACTTACGTGGGTTCAGTCGTGTGTGTATATATGTACATATGACTGAAGATATTTATATGGATTAACATATGTGCGCGTGTATAGTTTGCACGTGAAAATCCGGTCTGCATAGAAATGCCTAGTCTGTTACACTTCCATAAAACTATCTATATAGTTGTGCTTGAGAACTAACCTATTGGACTTAAGCTGAACATCTGTTTATTTCTACAACGATATGGTCAAAGCTACATGGTAAACTATAGTATTTGTCTTCTCTTGACTTCCAGTCAATGCATAAATGGGCATATATCGACTAATATTCTTGGAAATTATGCGGGACGGGTTACATTCTACACCCTTTTCAGAAAATCCCATTATTGCTTTTCACCCAAATAACGTTCACTTGCACCCTAAATCACATAAACTAAACAGTACATGTTCATACGTACTACCTTCTCTAGACAATGTTCACCCAATCCAGACTGGAACATCAACAGTTATGCCCCTTACAATTGTCTTAATGCCTGATCTTGTAAGATGTCGGATACTGTTGATATAGTGTCAATGAACTGTCAAGGGTTGGCTGATGTAAAAAAAAGGACAGATGTTTTTCACTATTTTCGCAAAAAGAAGTTTTCTATTATATGTCTTCAGGACACGCATACAGATCCAAAATTCGAGAAGTCAATTAGAAGGGAATGGGGACAGGATGCATTTGTAAGCCCTTTCAGATCTAATTCGCGGGGGGGGGGTAGCAATTCTATTAAACAACAACTTTGATTACAGGATCAATCAAGTAGTACAACACCCACTGGGAAACTATCTAATTCTGGACTTAGAGATTCACGAAACCCCAGTAACTATCGCTAATATATACGGTCCGAATACTGATAAACCATCATTTTACAATTCTGTGGAAAAGAAAATTGAGAACATTGGCAACCCATCGGTAATTATTTGCGGTGACTGGAACATGATACTTGATCCTGATGTGGACTCTGAAAACTACAAACACGTTAACAATCCAAACGCGAGAAAAACCGTGCTCGAGATGATGGAAAAACAGGACTATATTGATGCCTGGAGAATAATGCATCGCACGGAGAAGAAATACACGTGGCGTAGAAAAAAAACCTAGACAACAAGCCAGACTGGAATTTTTTTTAACTAATGTGGATATTTTCAATATAATAAATGAATCTAATATCTTACCAGGTTACAGAACAGACCACTCATCTATAATAATCAAATGCAAATTCAGCAATACTGAACGCGGCAAAGGATACTGGAAATTTAACTGCTCCCTGTTAAAGGATAAAAGCTACATCGATCTAGTTAAACAAGTAATCGACGAAACAATCGAAGAATATTGTGCAACTCCATACAATCTAGAAAACATTACTAATGTACTAGCAAAAAATCTGCAATTACAAATAGATGACCAGTTATTCCTAGACACTCTACTGATGAAAATCCGAGGCGAGAGCATAAAATATAGTTCTAGAAAGAAGAAGGAAAACACGAAGAAAGAAGCAGAACTGGAGAAAAATATCGAAGATTTAGAAGAAGAAATACACAGTAACTTTATCAACGTAGGGGGAGATAGAATAACACTGTTAGAGGAAACAAAGAGGCTGTTAAAAGAGCTACGGGACGCAAAGATACAAGGAATCATAACGCGAACAAAATCTAGGTGGGTTGAAGAGGGGGAAAAACCAACAAAATATTTCTTACAACTAGAAAAAAGGCAATATACTAACAAAATGATGACGAAAACACGGGAGCGGATTTATATAATACGATAGACATACTCGAAGAACAAAAACGTTTCTATTATAATTTATATTCCGAAAAAGAAACAGAAGATGCAAATTCAGATGGGGTTCTAGACGATTAAAAATTACCTAAATTAACAGACTACGAAGCGAAAACCTTGGAAGGAGAGATAACATACGAAGAAATCACATGCGCGCTCAAAAATTCGAAGAATGACAAGAGTCCAGGATTGGATGGTTTCCCAGCGGAATTCTTTAAAATCTTCTGGAGGCAGTTAGGGTACTTCGTTCTGAGATCTGTGAATACAAGCTTCCAGAAAGGTGAATTTTCTCTAGCGCAGCGGCAGGGAATTATCAGTTGCCTTCCAAAGCCAAATAAGCAAAGAAATCTACTCAAAAACTGGCGACCAATCACATTGCTTACTGTTATATACAAACTAGCATCCACGTGCATAGCCAGCCGATTGAAAAGTGTTTTAGATGAAATTATTCAGGAAGACCAAAAGGGATTCATTGCGGGCCGATATATTGGGGAGAATTTCAGATTAATATATGACCTAATGTTCGAAACCAAAGAAAGGGAAATCCCGGGACTACTGCTTTTAATTGATTTTGAAAAAGCGTTTGATACGATTTTATGGAGTTTCATGGATAAGGTTACCAAAATGTTCAACTTTGGGGAAAATATACAAAAATGGACAAAACTTTTTATAAGAATATACGGACATGCATAATACAAAACGGCCACTTCCACAATCATTACTGTTGGACGGGGATGCAGACAAGGGGATCCTATATCGCCGTATTTATTCTTATTATGTGCTGAAGTCCTAGGTCAAGTGATAAGGAATAATAACAGTATAAAAGGGATACGTTTAGGAGAGGTAGAGTACAAAATCGGTCAGTATGCAGACGACACTCAGCTGACGCTTGACGGATCAGAGACCTCCCTGCGTGAGGCGCTGAAATGTCTACAACAATTTTACCACTACTCGGGACTAGAAATAAATATTGAAAAAACCAAGGCAGTTTGAATAGGCGCACTAACTGGGTCCAATATCAGGCTGTGTCAAGATATTAGTCTGGATTGGGTGAATGACTTTACTGCACTGGGAATACATTTTTCTTCTGTTAACTTTTCAGATATATGGAAATTGAATTATTTATCGAAAATATCGGACCTAAAGAAGGAACTTAGCAAATGGAGACTGCGAAACTTAACTCTCTTGGGAAAAATAACAGTCATTAAGTCACTGGCAATGTCAAAACTGATACATCTCTTCCTTTCCTTGCCCAATCCGTCGGAGGAGTGCATGGCAAACATAAATACAATACTCTATAAATTTCTCTGGAACAATGGGCCAGATCGAATCAAACGACACATTATTTCGCAAGATTACAAGGTCGGAGGTCTGAGAATGGTAGATCTTACGAACTTTGTCCAGCCGTTAAAAATATCGTGGGTTAGACGCATTGCATTCCAAAGTAAAAAATGGCAATATATAAACTGCTGCACATTGTCACCAAACATGTTCCAAATCACTTTTGGAACGATGTCCTGCGAGCATGGCAGAACTTTTATAAAATGATACCTATAACAAAACAGGACGAGATAATTAATGAACCTCTATTTTACAATTCTAATTTTCTTAATAAAAACTTATTCGTCAAAAATTGGTACGACAATAACTTGCGCTATGTGAGAGATATCATTAATGATAATGGAGTATTAAAGACATTTGAGGAGATAAAAAATACTTATCAGATCAGGGGAACATTCCTCGACTACAATAGATTAATGAAGAGTGTGCCGAAAAAATGGCTGGAAACAATACATACCGAAAATATTAAAGAATTGAAATACTCGCCAAACTTTACTGCCCATCTAAGGATACTGGCACAGGAAGGGAAGGGTTGTAGACGTTTTTATGACGTACTAAACAAAAGAAAATATATGAAATGTACGGCTCAAGAAAAGTGGGAAGTATTTTTACAAGCAGGTGACATTGATTGGATCAATGCTTTTGAAGCAAACTCGCATTGCTACAGCTATGCCAAACTGACTGACTTCCAGTATTGCTTACAGAATAATAGCAACAAACTCATTTCTTCATAAAATAGGTATTTCGGATAGTGACTTGTGTGAATATTGTAAGATGGAAACGAGAGACAATGGAACATCTGTTTTTCCAGTGCAGTATCGTCAAACCTCTGTGGTCTGATCTCCAAAAGTGGTTTCACAATGAACTTGGAATAGATGAAGAAATAAAAAAGGATACAATCTTATTCAGATGGAACAAACAAAAATGTGCAATAAATACTCTAATGATCCTAACAAAAATATATATTTTTAAAAATAAATCTCTTGGTACCCAACCGCATATCAAAGCTCTTCAAAACATATTTCGTGAACAATATAGAATAGAAAACTATACATGCAATGTTGAAAACTTAAACCGGATATGGAAGTCCAAATGGAAGAAATTCGAAGCACTTTTCGAGGCAGACCCATAGGGAGGGCATTTTCCCTTTAAGACTGATTTGTTTAATGTTCAGGAAAGCATTAGTGAAAGTATGCTGTTATAAAACGCTAGTGATTATTCGGGTGAACCACTTTACATACTATCAAATAGTAAGTGACCTTTTGATAACCAAAAACTGCATCAATAATTAACATTTTTATCGTTTTTTTTTATCCTTTACTTGTTTTCTCTCTATTGTTTCTCTCTAGAAAATCAACATTTATTCTAGCTTTTCTCGCCAGTTCCACGAATCAAATATGTATTAGATATGTAGCTATATAGCTTGGTGTGCTGTTATCTTCTGTATATAGGATATGTTTAATTACTATTTAAGTTGTATAGTTGCATATTAATCTATATTAATACCGTATACTAATGAACCACGCCCTGGAAACCCCTTGCCGCGTGGGTGATGGAAGGGCGGCATGTAAAACCGTGGCTGAAAAGCTTAATAAATTACAAGCGTCTAGTCCGTCATTCATAATCCAGCCGTCGTCCATTAGAGAATATCCGCGTCCATAATCCAAAGACCTATTCCATTTTCCACACAACAGTATTAGCACCAAATTCAAAAAGACAATCATAGTATACATAAACATAGGCTTGTTTCCTGCAAGAGAGAAGCGGTCAACAGTTTTCAATGATGCTGGCAAGACATCATGATGTTCCAAAAATATCAAATCCGTATCGCTGATCAGTATTCTTAATCCATAATATTCGTTACAGAGTCGTCATCTAAAAAATGATGTATCTCAGTCACGCTTTGATTGTGCCTGTTCATATGAGCACCATGAGGATCTTGAAGTACATGGGTTCATACGGCCCCTAGCCCCGGTTAAGCGGAATTAGACACAAGTTACGAAACGTAACGCCATAGATCTTGCACGCTACGCTCGTATTTTGCTATCAGCATGTGATATGTATCGCCAAATTTGAGAAACTTTGAGTGGAGGCGCTTGGTGGAATAGCCCTGTTTTTGTAAGTTTCTGCAACAATGTTTTGTGACGTTGATTAAAATCATCACATTTAACACAGGATCTAGCAAATGCTACTAAGCGAGATATGTATACGCCATATGCAGGTCACACTGGAATATTACTATCCAGAAAGGGATAGTTTACGATGTCGAAATTGTAATCATCTCTTTGTCATAAAGTCGACGAGAGAGAATGCCCGCTTCATTTTTATAGAGATAGAGATCTAAATAAGATGTGCCTGTAGGGCTATCTGTAGTTTCCTTCAAATCCAGTGAAGGTGGATATATATCCTTCACTGCGTCATTTATTTAGCGATTATCCACAGCGAGAAGATCGTCTATATAGCGTTTGGTGAATGAGAAGGAACGGGCTTTGAATGGATCGGTTTTTGAAAGCGCCTGCATATAGTCATATTCATATGAGAACAGATACAGGTCGGCCAACAGGGGTGCACAATTAGTACCCATTGGAATACCTATATGCTGCTGATATATTGTGTTGCCAAATTTCACATAGATATTTTTAATGAGAAATTCAAGCAACTTTATAAACAAAGAAACATCCCATGAATGATATCTCTTGTATGTAGTCGAGCTAAAGAATGCTTTATGGCTTCCGACATCAATATATCTACGATCAGTTTTCTTGAACACAGATACTATTAATGAACTTATACGGTCAATAAGGTCCTGATGAGGGATTGTAGTATAGAGAGTCGAGAAATCCCATGTGGATACATGTCTGTACGGTATGTGACCTTAGCATCAAGTTCTTCCGTAAGACATTTTGAGTTTTTCAATATCCACATACATTCAACGCCAGAGTTCTTAGAAATAGTGGCGCAATACCTTTCCCAAAATGCTTTTACCTCCTGAAGGGCCCTCGTCAATAGGGTTGAAAGAAGCTTGGTGGTGCAGCTTCTAGAACCAGCTATGAATCTAGCCTTGTATGGTGATTTATGCATTTTGGGAGTCCAGTATATTTTTGGTATGTCGTTATGATTGGTTGGAAGACAAATACCTCTTTCCCTGAGAAACTTTTTGTGATTGTTAAATAAATCTTCCAGAGTAACATCTGCCCAGTGGTAACATCCAGCAGCATTTTTTTGTTGAAAAGTGCCGGCTAGGTCTGTATATAGGCCCATAATGGCTATGGGGGATAGGTCCATACTGGGAAATTCACACATGTTCATTGTGATATGGGTTGTTTGTTCTTGTTTTTCACGTCTCACCACGTAGAACATGATGGGAGGGGTCTCGAACTTAAACGGTGAAAATTTTAACCTAAATCCAAATGAATTAGGATTAATTCAGTTAATCTAGTTAGCCTAAATGTTTACTACAACATGTAGTAAAATGTTGTTACTACACCCAATAGGATGGTCCATCTCTACACCAAATACCTTTGTTCACCGCATCAAATTGCCCACTTTGGCTACTACTCCTACTGATGACGTTACTGATGACGTCACAGATGACGTGATCATACCTGAAATAGGGGTCTGCACCACGAGAAACTACAGGGTGACACCCCACACGACGCATTCGGACCAATAGTGGTCCATCTCTACACCAAATACCTTCCTTCACTTCCTCAAAATGCCCACTTTCGCTACTACTCGTACTGTTGACGTCCTCGATGACGTCACAGATGCAGTGGACATGCCTAAAATCGGGGTCTATCTCTCTACGACCCATTGGGTGTTGGGGCGTTGTTGATGGTCCCATTCCAAGACCTCCAATTGGTCCACTTGAGTCAAAACGGGCTCTAGCGACGCACGATTAATGATGGTAAACGGCTGGTCACCGAGATGTTACTGCTTGGGTAAAAGTACCGGACCTGGTTGGTTTCCTTATGCTGCAGCAAATAACCGAAGCCCAGATTCAACTTGAAGGCTCTAGTTCGGTCGTTAAAGATGGCTTTCACGTATCTGTGTAGAGAGGCGAGGTCCACCAGCTGGAAATTGTAGATGTCTAGCAACGGGCGATGACGATGAAAACATCGTCGGATCATGATGGTACCTAACTGTTGATGTCACTAACTGCACTGGTATCCGGTAGAAGACATCCACTGGATCTTCCTGAAAATGTTCAATGTCGTCAGTCGTATGACCCGGAAGCGTATCGCCGGGGTCCAGCTGGATATCCAGGCCTTCCTCGTAGGTATAGGCGAGCTGGACATGGGCTCGTCGTTCGGCAAGCGTTGGGTAGGTGGTAAGTGGTGTCTCCGTACGTTTCATCTCCCAAAGATCCTCTTCAGTGGGAAGTTGTTGTCGTGGAGACGGACCATGAATTAAACGCTGATGCCGTCTTAACTGACTGTGCCGTTTCAACAGTTGACCACAATCGCTACATTGTTCTGTCGCTTCCTCGTAGAGTGAGCGTTCGAGGCGCAGTAAAGCATCCCCTCGATGGAGGACTCGTGGCGTCGCAAATCTTCAGGGCGAGTAAATGGCTTCAAGCAGGTCGAGCAAGAGAGCATGTCGGCTGCTTATCAGAGGATGCTAAAACATTGATTGAAATTGTAGTTTAAGGGCCGCTTCCCATTCGGATTTCGCGGCCCATCAACTCAATGTTTTATTTGAATTTCGCGGTACATTACTTTGTTTATTGAATTTCTTTTCCAGCGCTAAATATATAAATAAATAAATAAATAAATAATAAATAACAATGAGAGATTAGTAGGAGATATAAATAGAAGTAAATAAGAATCGCTATATGTACAAGTTCGTAAGTCTCTTTTTGGTTTTTGGTTATGTTATTCTGGTAAATATGAGTTCAGTGCTAAAACATCTGATATACCGCCACTTTTATAAGCCCGCAGCCCACAAGAACTCTCCTGCGTTGTTCTCTCCACCAATTAGCGCATCGCTGTCTCTTACAGCCTGAGAGTTTCAGCGCAGATACGCTCGGGTGCGCACTTGTGAAATGTCTAGCCCTAAACACCATAGAGGTGGGTATGTGTCCACCGGAGATCCATGGAGTGTATCCACATAATAATATTGAGAGAAATGACGTCACCTGTGACGCCATGAGTAGTAGTAGTAGTAGAGAATGTGGATATACGGTCCACAGAATAGTGTTAACCCCAAGCCGAGGACCGAGATGTACTGGTGTACGACTGGGCCGCATTTCAATATTCAAATCCCTCCTTGGCCTAAGTTCTTCTTCCCACGTTATATGTTCTTGTTGTTGTTGAATACAAAAAATCTAAACGATATCATGATTAGTGTGTACCAAAGGATACAAGCATAAACGATGGCTTATCAATGCCCCAAGCTTGAACAGAGATATGGGATTCTAATTTGAACCTAGGTGACTTAGGCCGGTTCAGCGGTGTGAGGCTAGCGATCACCAGCGAAGCGCCTTAGACACTCGGCCAACGAAGGCCGCCAGAAAAGAGAGTAGACCTGATACGTAGCGGTGACAGTCATTATAAAAAAGTACCATGGTTTCAAATCAAATCAAATCAAATCAAATTTTATTTAGAGTTGGGTAGATACAAACGAGAAAACATTAGCTCGTAGAGCTATCTATGCCGACTTTTACAAACAATTTGAAATAATGTTAACAAAACATGATAAAAACATTGAGTTAAATTAACTTAAATCACACTAAATTAAATTACATTAAATTAAAATAAATTAGAAAAAATTAAACTAAATTAAAGATTTAATCAGTTAGTTAAAAGCTGTTCAGCTATAAAACAACAAATATCATAGAGGGTTGTAAAATTACTTGGAGAGGATAATTTCCACATAAAAATGCCTATAACGTCAATTTGTATGCAGTGCATCTACAATTAACATCCTTCCAGTTTTTCACTGGAAATCCTAAAATTTTCAATAATTCGAGGGAGGGAATTTGGCTTAATGTCACACTCAAGTTTGTTTCACTCATATGGTGACTGTCAGTTTGGTTGGTGGAGGAAGCCGGAGGACCCGGAGAGAACCACCGCCCTTCGGCAAGTAACTGACAAACTTTCACACATGGACCAGCTGGGCTCGAACCCGTGCCGGTTCAGCGGTGTGAGGCTAGCGGTCACCAGCGAAGCGCCTTAGACCACTCGGCCACCGAGGGCCCTCTTCAATAATTCGAAAAGCATTCGGCAGATTGTTCCAAATCTTGGCAGATTCATATCTGAATGCCTTCAAACCAAACCTGGTGGTTTTAACATATGACTGTTTAAGTATGGCGTCCGATCTCAGATCGTAAATGGTTTTCTTAAGTTGAACAAGGTCACGAAGGTAATGAGGACCTTGGTTATTTACAATTTTAAAAACTTCAAGGACAAGTGCTCGCGTCCTCCTTAAATGGAGGGTCGGGACATTTGCCCTAACTAACAAAATATCCTATCCACTTGTGTGGTCTTGGAACACAAAGCGTAAAGCTCTTTCTTGTAATCGTTCCATTTTCTTAGTGCTGGTATCACTACAAAAGTGCCACAGAAGTGAACAAAAATTTTAATTTGACAGGACGAAGCTAAAATAAATGTTCTTTCTTCGCTGCAGAGATAAAAGTTTACCAATTCTCTTAAGAGCATTGATTTGCTGGGATGCCTTTTCACACAAATTGGCAATATGTTCGTCAAAATTTAATTTATAGTCCAGAGTCACACCAAGAAGTTTCACAGAGTCGCTACAAGAGATGGTACTTTTACTTATATTAAAGACAGGTGCAGCGTCTCTGATTCGTGCTCCGAAAGCTATATGGCCTGTAATTTCTCCGGATTTGCTTGCATTTCGTTATTGTCGAACCACTCTATCAGTGTGGCACTATCTTGTTGTAACTCTGAATCTACGGTACACACAGATTTGCCTGTATAAAGTATTGTCATCGGCATAATTGCATAAAACACCCATTTCAATAAAATATAAAATATCATTCATGAAAAGATTAAAAAGTATGGGCCCAAGTATGGAGCCCTAAGGGACACCCTTTTCTATGGCTTCCCACGAGCTCATAATGTTTCTAAATTTCACTTGTTGCTTCCTATCTCTAAGATAGTCGGCAAACAGATTCAAAGCACCTTCGGAGACGCCGTAGGCTTCCAGTTTGTTCAGCATAAGTTTGTGGATTAAAATTCCTGCAGCGTAATCGCCAGAGTCTAGAGTCCCCTGCGACAGTCCTCCACCATCCTAAGCAAGACAGACTGGCAAAGGGGTGAAATAACTTTTCACAGAAGGTGTTCAATTGTTCAGATATAGCACGTTGATAAATTTTGGAAAAACATGGTAAAATACTCACAGGTCTATAATTACAAATACTTTGAGGACTATCTTTCTTATATATAGGTACCACCTGGGCTAGTTTTAGCTGATTGGGAAATACATTATTTGTGAGAGAGAAATTTATCAGATTGGTCAACACTGGAACAAATGAATTGTTTAATGAGTTTGTTTGATATTTTATCGACCCCAGTTGCCTTTTTAACATTTAGGTCATTAACAAGCTCTTCCCGACAAATTCAGGATTAACAAGCTTCAAGACCAAAGACTGTTTAATTGTGTTGTTCTTGATAGCAGTAACGCTAAGGTGTTCAGTAGTCTGGTGATTGTTTGGACGGTCACCAGAACGATAGGCTATTCCAGGGAAGTGTTGATTAAAACGTTCACAAAATTTATTAGGGTCAGACAATAGAGTATTGTCAACCTGAAGGTGTATACGATTTCCTTGTGAATTTGAATTCTTACCCTCACTGTCCAGAAGTGTCTTTGAAGTAACTTTGAAGTAACATTAAAGTGTGGCCATATTCTAACCTTGAAGTGCAACGCTCAGAGTCAGACATGTGCTTGCAGTGTGGGTATTGTTTTGTGGCAATGCCATATAAGGGCATTGAATTACAAGCGTCTGGTCCGTCATTCATAATTCAGCCGTCGTCCATTAGAGAATATCCGCGTTCATAATCCAAAGACCTATTCCATATTCCATATAACAGTATTAGCACCGAATTCAAAAAGACAATCATACTATACATAAACATAGGCTTGTTTCCTGCAAGAGAGAAGCGGTCAACAGTTTTCAATGATGCCGGCAAGACATCATGATGTTCCAAAAATATCAAATCCGTATCGCTGATCAGTATTCTGAATCCACAATATTCGTTGTAAAGTCGCCATCTAAAGAATGATGTATCTCAGTCACGCTTTGATTGTGACTGTTCATATGAGTACCATGAGGATCTTGAAGTACATGGGTTCATACGGCCCCTAGCCCCGGGTTAAGCGGAATTAGACACAAGTTACGAAACGTAACGCCATAGATCTTGCACGCTACGCTCGTATTTTGCTATCAGCATGCGATATGTATCGCCAAATTTGAAAAACTTTGAGTGGAGGCGCTTGGTGGTTAGCCCTGTTTTATAAGTTTCTGCAACAATGTTTTGTGACGTTGATTAAAATCGTCACATTTAACACAGGATCTAGCAAATGCTACTAGGCGTGATATGTATACGCCATATGCAGGTCCCACTGGAATATTACTGTCCAGAAAGGGATAGTTTACGATGTCGAAATTGTAATCATCTGTTTTGTCATACAGTCGACGAGAGAGAAAGCCCGCTTCATTTTTGTAGAGATATAGGTCTAAATACGATGTGCCTGTAGGGTTATCCGTAGTTTCCTTCAAATTCAGTGAAGGTGGATAAATATCCTTCACTGCGTCATTTATATAGCGATTATCCACAGCGAGAAGATCGTCTATATAGCGTTTGGTGAATGAGAAGGAACGGGCTTTGAATGGATCGGTTTTTGAAAGTGCCTGCATATATATCATATTCATAAGAGAACAGATATAGGTCAGCAAATAGGGGTGCACAATTAGTACCCATCGGAATACCTATATGCTGTTGATATATTGTGTTGCCAAATTTCACATAGATATTTTTAATGAGAAATTCAAGCAATTCTATAAACAAAGAAACATCACATGAATGATATATCTTGTATGTAGTAGAGCTAAAGAATGCTTTATGGATTCCGACATTAATGTATCTACGATCAGTTTTCTTGAACACAGATACTATTAATGAACTTATACGGTCAATGAAGTCCTGATGAGGGATTGTGGTATAGAGAGTGGAGAAATCCCATGTGGATACATGTCTATGCGGTATGTGACCTTTAGCATCAAGTTCTTCCGTAAGACATTTTGAGTTTTTCAGTATCCACATACATTCAACGCCAGAGTTTTTAGAAATAGTGGCGCAATACCTTTCCCAAAATGCTTTTACCTCCTGAAGGGCCCTCCTCAACAGGTTTGAAAGAAGCTTGGTGGTGCAGCTTCTAGAACCAGCTATGAATCTAGCTTTGTATGGTGATTTATGCATTTTGGGAGTCCAGTATACTTTTGGTATATCGCTATGTTTGGTTGGAAGACAAATACCTCTTTCCTTGAGAAACGTTTTGTGATTGTTAAATAAATCTTCCAGATTAAATGCAGTTTGAGAGTAAGTAGACGTATTTGATGACGGTATGTTTACACTCAATTCTTCAACCAGCACCTGGTAATAGTAATATTTACATATGAATATTATATTACTTGGAGCTTTGTCTGCTAGGACTATGACGAATTTACTCTGGAGATTTGCTTGAACTTCTTGCGAATTGGCGCTTCTCAGTACTTGTTTCGCTTGGGGAAGGGCACTTCTGTCAATATGGCGGATTTTTTCAACGACCTTGCTCTTGGTGAGGTCCAGCCAATCATCGAGTACTGTAGGTTCAACTTTTTCTCGCTTAGACCAATGAATAACGTACTGTTCCAAAGTAGACAGGACTATCTTCTGGTCGGCCTTCAGATTTATATTCCTCGGCTCTCTATATTTAGGTCCCTTTATCAGGAGTAATCTTAGGTCCTTATCACTCACCACAGGTCACCAGTCACAACATATTTGCATGGTGTATAGATAAAGTTTGACGATTCACAATCACAACTATAGCCCACCCGACGTTTATAAGTTCAAATATATATTTGAGCACAGAACGTTTTATTTAGAGAAAGCACTGGGAGTGAGACAAAACAGTACATCATAAAATATTTACAATAAACCTGGTGGTTCTTAACAAGAAACGTGTAGTTTATATATCCGCTAACACAAATCCTTGAGACAACATACAGCACAGTACTGTGTATGTATTTACATGCAGTCTTTGGTATGAGAATTTGTTGCAGTATTAGTATTATTATCCAAGGGTGCATGCCAGTTTTCTTATCCAACTTGAACTTGAAGCAGCAGATCTTTCGAAGGATAGTTTGCTTTAGTTGCCCTGAGGTCCACTTGGATGTAATCCAACCTTTGCTGAAACCCAACAGTCTGAATTGTGAACTTCTTTGCCTGTTGCGAGAAATACATGCATATAATTAAAACCTGATCAGTTGTATATATGGTTCCGTATGACATGCAATCCAGTTTTTCTTTTTTTATATACACTCAGGATGATTGAATAGGTTGATTACCATAAAGGGTAAAGAATGAAACACATCCATACGATTGACAAAAGATTGATAAAGATGTCTATTATCCTTTCTTCAGTACTCCATGATATACAAAAAGGGAGATAAACAGTTTGTGTGACGTTCTAACCAATATACACTATGAAGATATCAACCACACACCAACCATACTTAGGTGTGCAAATTAAAGTTCCTGTCAGTCGAGTGGCCGCTTGAAGTGAGCCGAGTTCCTTGTAGCAGCTGCATGCTGGAATATGAAAGTATACAATGTAAGAATTCATTACAATTGAAGTGAAACAATCATGTGCATTTTTATAATTTGTCTTTGTTAATTTCTGATTCAACTAAATCTCCATACAGGTTTTCAAATAACAAATAAATGCTTATTAACTATAAATTGTATTCTTAAATTTTTGAAATGAAACGAAATGTTCTCATTTTTCAAAATGTGGGTAGAAATGTACAATTGAAGTGTGTGAAGATCCTTAGATTTGGTATATGAATAGTGCAATTAATAGAGAAGGAAAATATAGCCTGTTATAATGATTGAAAGTAATAATTATTCTTTTTCTGATTACAGCTAAAAATAGGTTATGCTAACATTTTATTATGAATATATTTTAAAACATATTTCTTTACCATTTTGTCAAAAATTTGGTTTGGAAATATTCTCTAATCTTCTGGAAGGAACAAAAATCAATAAATTTTATCAATCAATAACAGTTCAAAACAACAAGATCATTTATTTAGTGCTACCAACCCCCTCCCCCCAACCAGTTAAATCCCCCCCCCCTGTTTTGACATGAACAGGAAGTATACCGGCAGTTTTGTGATAAAAATATCTCACCCTCAGGGGATTTCCTCCAGGGGTGCATGCCAATCTTCATATGACCCTGGGGTTTCCAAGCTGACAATTCACACAATCATGACAATGGCAATCCACACTGCCTTGATGGTAGATCTGAAAGTGATATTGAGACAGAGATATGGATATTTCTTTGTGAAAGCCATGCTATGTGACCCATTAAATTTGCAATTATAAGGTGAAGTACATTATTACAACCAGTCTATATAGCAATATTTATTGAGGCCAATATCAATTTTGTAATATGCCAAGTATGTCAAGGGAAACTTGTTGATAATAATAGTTGATACTCATAGTGGGCCTCCCACTGTTCAGCTCAGTTCTTTACTTATTAAGTTATGAAAAAAAGAAAAATTATAGTTATATTTATATTTATAATTTACTTACCATATCACTAGCTGCACTCATCACCATCTGCAATACAGTTCTTCAAACCTCCATACTTCTAGCTTAACATGAACAAATCCACCTGATTTTTGCACTTGCGGTAAGCCATTTTTGTTGTTTTTGTTTTAAGATGATGGTGGCGCCCTCGGTGGTCGATTAAATTTTCAAGGGCAGATAACTTCACCAAATTTGATGAGACATTTAAGAGGAAAAACCTGTATAGAATATATATATTATATTTAAACAATTGATAATAATGAAGAGGATAATAAAAAGTATTCTTTAATGGACATTTTTTGTTGCTGACATTATGTTAGAACTGATTCTTTTAAAAATATTTTCCCATTTTGTACAATTTTACTATAAAATCATAGATTTGGACTGATTATAAAATCTGAATTCAACTAGATTTCTTATCTGATATGATACTATTTTGATAACACTCATATGTAAGAGACATATATTATATTATATATAAATATGTTATTAATATATTTGTTTTATTCAAATAGAAATCCATGGTACCGATCACTGTCAAAGATCCAAAAAAGTGTTCACAGTTCTGAGTAATATGTCAGTAACCACATGTGAATATTTTACACAGTTGCAGCTATTTTGAACTGTGAAGTACAAATCTGATGTTTAGTGGTTTCATGGAAATGGGATGTGATGTCACTGAGTGAAATCAAATCAGCCAATTTTAAGCTGGGATATTCCCAGAGCTAATTAAGATCATTGAAACTTGTATACATGTAGTTCTATAACTACAATAATGTTATGTAATGTTATGTTACTGTAACAGTTTGTGGAAAAATTCCAATAATCTAGAAATTCTATTGGATTGAATCTTATAGGCTTTTTCAGAATCTTATAGGATTTTTTAGAATCTTATAGGCTTTTTGGAATCTTATATGATTTTTTTAATCTTATAGGATTTTTTAGAATCTTATAGGATTTTTTGGAATCTTATAGGATTTTTTTCAGAATTTTATAGGATTTTCAGAATCTTATAGGATTTTTCAGAATCTTATAGGATTTTTTAGAATCTTATAGGATTTTTTAGAACCTATAGGATTTTTCAGAATCTTATAGGATTTTTTAGAATCTTATAGGATTTTGCAGAATCTAAAGGATTTTTCAGAATCTTATAGGATTTTTCAAAATCTTATAGGATCCTATAAGATATGTTTTCAAGGGGCAGTCCCCCAAGTTATGCTATAAAACTGACAAAATCCAAGAAGTGTCTTTGAGGAGTACCTTAGATTATGCTGAACAATAACTAAGTCTCAGAAGTGTCCCTGAAGTCCCCCAACTTTTGCTGAAGAACTGACAAAGTCCATGAAATGTCGTTGAGGAGTATCTTGGATTATGCCGAATAATAACCAAGTCTCGTAGTGTCTCTGAAATCCCTCATTTTTTACTATGAAGTTGACAAAGCCCACGAAGTGTCTTTCAGGAGTCCCTTGGCTCCTGCCTTTTTCTGATGAAGTACCTATGAAGTGTGCCAGTATTTTTCTCTGTTGTTGAAGTGCCTTTTCGGTGTACTCTTCAGAGGCACTTCTAAGCACACTTCACAGGAAGTGTGGCATTTCTGGACAGTAAGGGAAGAGAAGAAAGGTTTGACAGTTTTCCAGAAATCACTGGGATTTGACCCTGTGGAACACTTTTCATTGAAATAGGCTTTTGTCTTTTCGATTGTCTTTTCATTTTTACAAGAATTTTTTTTCGACGCCTATATTGTTGCCAGTGTTTGGTGGATCGTCTTGAAACGATTATACAACTGTTCCTTTTTGTGGATAGCCTTTCGAAGTTCACTGTTCATGTATGGTACACTGTTTTCTGGTTTTTCCTGTTATAACAGGAGCATGAACTTCAATAACGTCATTCAGCAAACTTTCACGAAACCAGTAAATATCATCAACGTCGTCAAAGACATATCCAACATGAAAGGGTGCTTGTTGTATATCCTGATTGCACACTTCCTAATTAAAATGTATAAAAGTCCTGTACGAGAAGTTACTGGGAAAATATGCAGGGTGGTGTCCCTTATAAACAACACATATCATGTTGTGAAAGTCGCTAAAACCAGAGTCAAAGTTCTGCCATCTTCACCAACCAAGTCAACTACATCGCAAAGCTCTCTACGCTGCCTTGACATTCTTGGCTGGTGGCAAAGGAGTACTGCTGTGCGCCACCTAGTGGAAGTTTTAACGATGAGCGACTTTTTGCCTCCAGGAGTTGTTCCCCTTCAATTTCAAGTGGACCACACTCGTACGGCGATTCGTTATCGTTCGACCGTGCAGCGCGTCCTAAAAGCTGATTCAATTGATCAGAATTACAAGCGTCTGGTCCGTCATTCATAATTCAGCCGTCGTCCATTAGAGAATATCCGCGTCCATAATCCAAAGACCTATTCCATATTCCATATAACAGTATTAGCACCAAATTCAAAAAGACAATCATAGTATATGTAACGAAAGTGCAGGATGACAACGACCCCTTGGGATCCCCTTTAATAAATCACAGCTTCTGATTGACATGTGATATATGTGAAATCGAAAGTTACATTGTGTTTATGTGTGCGGTTCACTTACCTGATGGAATTCAACGCTGTAATTTTCCTAGAATGAACTATAATAATCCGGGAGACAGACAATGCCTCGAAATCCCGGTGAAGTTATCTCAAACGATCAGTTGGGACGGTGAAAGGGGCCCTGGTGGACCTCGCTTGCTTCGCTGTAGATGACGTCAGTCAGGAATCCGGAAGTCGGTTTCAGAGAATATGCAGATGAGGAATAGTGAACTTTGCGGTCGTGGTATGAATTAACTAGAGGGAGTTGGAAGCTGAGATTTATCAGTTACGTCCGTTATGAATTATGGTTTGTTCCTCCATAGCCATATTTATCCAGCAAAGTCCAGATAAACTGATCGGGGGGAAGTGTGATTCTTTGACAATAAAGAGGGCGCTGGCATCGTCGACTTGTTTCCACCTTTATCTGCAGGAGAACGTTCTGTTTCTACCTTTATCCACAGAAGAGCGGTAGCCCTATATAAGCCGGACTCCCGCTGAAACGACAGAGACCAGCAGAAACTTCGAGGCGAGAGCACACGCTTAATCTATTGGGGAGAAGAAATCCAATACATTGCCGGGCCGGAGAAGGGCCGCGATCAGGCCGCCGAATTTGTGCCGCCGCCGGGCCGGGACCAGCCCGCCGAATTGAAGAAGTGCCGCCGCCGAATCCTATAGCATCATTGCATACATTTACACTCACTTACACGTCCGGGCTGTGTTTACTCTACTTCGATCTCTACCTATTTCAACCGTAACGCACAGTTGTGTGGGTATTGCGCTGGAAGTTAGAGTATAGACACTTATCGTCAATGGTTATTCCTAATCTCTACTGTACGGTAGTGCAGGCTCAGCTCTGGGAATTAACTAACGGCGTTAGTGTTGATAGCACGGCCATACCTTTATGGTATCGATTAAGCTGTATCCGGTAGGAGACGCTCGTCTCTGTGAAGAGGGTACAGCTAGGCAAATCATACATTTCCTACCTAAACAATTATTCATGCACACACGTACTTAAATACACAACGTACAGGTTGAAATATATTCACGCTAACACCCACAAGCTATAAGTTCGAGCCTATAGCTTGATAAATATACATCTACCCAGGCAATCGTACGATAAACGATTACTCATTCACGCCTCCATAAGCATACAGTCTCTCACCCTGTACATATATAATTCACGGCCAATCATAGATTACTACTGTCTCCTACAGTAGTATAGAGAGAGGGTTCATGAGCCAGCTGACCATACAGTAGTATAGAAGGAGGGCTCCCATACCAGCTGACCATACAGTAGTATAGAGAGAGGGTTCCTATACCAGTTGACCATACAGTAGTATAGAGAGGGGGTCCCGATTCCAGGTGCCCATACAGTAGTATAGGAAGAGGGTTACTAGACCAGGTGCCTACCCATCCACCGTGTGTTATCGATGTCCGATCCTATGTGGACCGTGTAGCCGTGAACTCTAGCCGTGATGATTCGTCCTTGTAGCGGGGCCGCGGAGTGAGTCGCCGTGAGCGGGGTCGCTGAAGCCTGGGGGTGTATTCCTACGAGGGGTGCCGTCTGCTGCTGTGGTGAGCTGTGCAGTTGAATAGTCCTGCGGTGTTACAGAGAGACGGGCCGGTGCCGTAGAAGCCTTTGTACTGTGATAGTACTGTCGTGCCCAGGCCGTCCGCATCCATTGACGGTTATCAACGCTTGGAGGGGCCTAGTCGTGTAAGACGAGACACGACGACGACGAGAAGTCCATACCACCCGAGGGAAGAAGACCGGGGGAAGGAAGACACACGTCGGACATAACCACGGAGGGGCCTAGTCGTGTAAGACGAGACACGACGCAGTGTTCATCCATACGGGAGTGAACGAAGACCTGGGGAAGGAAGACAGACGCTGGACCTTACCACGTATATTTGGGGAAGGACGATAGACGCTGGATCCTACTGCAAAGCCCTGGGGAAGGGAGATAGAAGCTGGACCCATCCATGAGAGAACCGGTCGTGACCAGACTGTGGCTGTGACCAGGCCTGCTCGCGAAATAGCTAGGGCTATCTATTTTGTATATATTTTCTATTGAACTTCGGTTAATGATAACTATAAGAGTACAGATAATTCATAGAGTAGGGATCTTCTTTGCAGGGATTGTACGCTACCACGATTTGAATCCTGTATTCCTGCTCATAGAATTATATGTCAGTATTGCATTAATTTGCTTTGGTTGTCATTACAGGTCTTCCTTTCCAACCTCCTTGATCCAGACAAGGTGACAGGTTGAATCGAACTCCCTCGTTGGCCAGGATCAGTGCCCGAGTGCGTTCCCAGTAGCCTGACAGTTTGTCTTGGGGACCCTGCGCACTCTGTGGATCTGAAACATCCATTATCCCACGTATAGAAGTAAAAACGTTTCATATACATAAACATAGGCTTGTTTCCTGCAAGAGAGAAGCGGTCAACAGTTTTAAAAGATGCCGACAGGACATCATGATGTTCCAAAAATATCAAATCCGTATCGCTGATCAGTATTCTTAATCCATAATATTCGTTGTAAAGTCGTCATCTAAAGAATGATGTATCTCATTCACGCTTTGATTGTGACTGTTCATATGAGTACCATGAGGATCTTGAAGTACATGGGTTCATACGGCCCCTAGCCCCGAGTTAAGCGGAATTAGACACAAGTTACGAAACGTAACGCCATAGATCTTGCACGTTACGCTCGTATTTTGCTATCAGCATGCGATATGTATCGCCAAATTTGAGAAACTTTGAGTGGAGGCGCTTGGTGGTGTAGCCCTGTTTTATAAGCTTCTGCAACAATGTTTTGTGACGTTGATTAAAATCGTCACATTTAACACATGATCTAGCAAATGCTACTAGGCGTGATATGTATACGCCATATGCAGGTCCCACTGGAATATTACTGTCCAGAAAGGGATAGTTTACGATGTCGAAATTGTAATCATCTCTTTTGTCATACAGTCGACGAGAGAAGGCCCGCTTCATTTTTATAGAGATATAGGTCTAAATATGATGTGCCTGTAGGGCTATCTGTAGTTTCCTTCAAATCCAGTGAAGGTGGATATATATATCCTTCACTGCCTCATTTATATAGCGGTTATCCACAGCGAGAAGATCGTCTATATAGCGTTTGGTGAATGAGAAGGAACGGGCTTTGAATGGATCGGTTTTGAAAGCGCCTGCATATAGTCATATTCATAAGAGAACAGATACAGGTCAGCCAACAGGGGTGCACAATTAGTACCCATTGGAATACCCATATGCTGCTGATATATTGTGTTGCCAAATTTCACATAGATATTTTTAATGAGAAATTCAAGCAACTCTATAAACAAAGAAACATCCCATGAATGATATCTCTTGTATGTAGTAGAGCTAAAAATGCTTTATGGCTTCCGACATTAATATATCTACGATCAGTTTTCTTGAACACAGATACTATTAATGAACTTAGACGGTCAATAAGGTCCTGATGAGGATTGTAGTACAGAGAGTCGATAAATCCCATGTGGATACATGTCTATACGGTATGTGACCTTTAGCATCAAGTTCTTCCGTAAGACATTTTGAGTTTTTCAATATCCACATACATTCAACGCCAGCGTTTTTAGAAATAGTGGCGCAATACCGTTCCCAAAATGCTTTTACCTCCTGAAGGGCCCTCGTCAACAGGGTTGAAAGAAGCTTGGTGGTGCAGCTTCTAGAACCAGCTATGAATCTAGCTTTGTACACGGAAAATGGCCGTGAAAATGCTTCTCCTGTTTTTTTTTGGCAGAATTTCCCCGCACATTCGACACAGCTCGTTCTTAGTGGGGGCCGCCATCTTGGTAATCAACTGCTACGTAACGCGCATTCTGATTGGATGCAGCAAGCCGTCTCTGCATTCCACTCAACGACGAGGATTCACATTCCAACTTTACTAGAGAAGTATGTCAAGACAATGTACAGAGCAACGTGATGTACGTCGACTTGGCTAGAGAAGATGAAGTTCTGTAGATCAGAGTAAAATAATGATTTGTTGTTAGTTAAGATAATGCCAATGTTAGATGGATTTTCCGGGTTTTTGAAACTGGTGGGACCTCCTTGTTGATGCACTCCAAATTAAAAAGATCGCACACTTCTTGAAGGGCTCTACACTTAGCTTGATTGTGTAGATCATAGTTGAGATCACCTATCACACAAAAATTGTCATAAAAGGTGCAGGCTTTGTCCACAGTTCTACAGAAATCATCGATAAAAACTGCTTCATTCATCTTGGGTGGTCTCTAGAGCCCCATACACAAAAATTACGTTTTGTTGTGATTGATCTCAATGCAGACAGATTCGATATTGCCAAATTCAATATCGTATCTTCTTTTACTACATAGGTCTGATCGTACATAAGCCAGTACACCATCTCCGCCATCGCGTCGGTCATTTCTGTGAAGTTTGTAACCCTCGACTGCGAACTGGCCGTCGAGGAAAGAATTATCCAGCTTCGTCTCCGATATGAACAATAAATCATTGAGTTGGTCACTAAAAATGTCACACATATATCCGAATTTATTCCTGAAACTGTTTATATTCATGAGCCATTAACAACTTCCGCGTGTATTTTCTCCTCAAGTTCTTCAGTTCAGGAAATATTTCAATTTTGTCTTCGTTCAGATCAATGTTCGTGAAATTATTACTGTTTGTTGATAGATCACTTAAAGGAGGACCAGATGCGAAGAAACTGTCGGGGAAAGGCGGCAAACTGACAGCAGGCCTCGTACATGTCCAGTCTTCGTCCGAATGACCGAGTGCCTGGTACACTGTATCCTTCATAGATATACATTTTGTCACGTGCTACCAAACTCGCAACTTTCACATAGAATTCTTTTTTGGTTGGATTTGACGGGTTTTTCACAAACACCGCAGGCAACTTTAAGATAAGGTCCAGGGTTTTGAGCGACATCTCCAGCTAGCAAAATGCTCAACACTGAAAAATATCGCGCACAATCAACATGTCTACTCACTGAACAGACCTTGCTGGATGGATGTGTACAGATACTCAGGATATCGGGGTGAAGTTTAATAACTGCATATTCACCAAAATTTACATTCAACCGCTTACTGCATGAGTAAAATCTAAGATCGGCAGGATGCATGTCGGGGGCACGCCCGGTAAAATTATGTTACAAGCTCGTTAGCGAAGGTGTGAGAAATGCTTGAGTTGTCGTCGAGCCAGACGTTCTCTCTGACAATTTCAGAACAGTTCATGGGATAAAAACGAGTGGTCGAGTGGTCCGATTGGGTCGAGTGAGGTATCGAAGTGAAGCGCTCCTCCAGGGCCATCCAGTCATGGGCTGTTGCATGTAAAATTCGGATTTGTCCCGAAAATATAAAAAGCGGAACACGGACTTTACCCCTAAACTAGGGGAAAACCCCTATCAACCCTATCCAAAAGGGCTAATATCGGTCCCCGGTCTTATCGGGGTCTGCTGAGAGAGGTAGGGTGGGGGAGTGGGTGCATGTAAAGTTTTCTCCAGAAAAATTTATAACAAGCAGCCAGAGGATGCCAAGTCCCCCGCCGAAATGGCAGCAATATTTTTTAGCATTGTTGGTCTCGAGGGGATATACATGAGGGAGGCAACTGCTATACTTCATAGGCGTTGGATGTAGAGGGTCTTAATTCTGCCTTCCCAAGTTTTAAAATCAATTTAGAACGGTTGACTGAACATTTTTTGCTTCTGTAAATTAGCTTCCATGCAATGAAGCATGGAAATTACATGTATGTAACCGAGAAGCGACCCCAAGTGACATCTCAAGGCATATTAGGAAAACCAAATTTGACAAGAAGCTGAATGCATCCTCAACCTATTGTCCGGAAACCAAATTTTAAATTTGCCACCAGGTGTCGCCACCTGTAGGTCCAAGTGGGTGAAATGCAATCCCAAGGATCATTTGATGACATGGTGTATCAGCATACAAACTTTGGGAAGAATCTGAAGAGCCGGGGTTATTGCCCGGAAACCAAATTTAGATTTGCATGCACAAGTGTGCGAAACACAATCCCAAGTGACATCTTATGACACATGAATACCAAATTTGAGAAGAATCCGATGAGCAGTTGTCAAATTATTGCCAGAAACAAATTTCAGTTTTTTCCACCAGGTGTCGCCACCAGTATGCAAAAGCAGGTGAAATACAATCTCAAGGGACATATCATAGCATGGTACCTGCATACCAAATTGGAGAAAAACCTGATGAGCGAAATCAAATTTAGATTCGACACGAGGTGGTGCTACCTGTAAGCACAAGCGGGCGAAACGCAATCCTAAGCGACATCATATGTCACGATATATTCATACCAGATTTAAGAAGAATCTGACGAGCGGTTCCCAAGTTATTACCCGGAAACAAATCTGGTATTTCGCCACCAAGTGGCACCACCTGTAAGTAAAAGTGAGCGAAACGCAATCATGCATGCTAAATTTGAGGAGATTCCGATGAGCAGTTCTCAAGTTAATAGCTGAAAACAAATTTTGATTTTAACACCTGATGGCGCCACCTATAGGCGCAAGTGGGCGAAATGCAATCTCAAGCGACATCTTAGGTCATGTTATTACCCGGAGACAAATTTGGGATTTTGCCACCAGGTGGCACCACCTGTAAGTGCAAGTGAGTGAAAGGCAATGCCATGCAACATCTCCCGGCATGGTACATGTAAATGCATGCTAAATTTGAGAAGAACCCGATGAGCATGCAGTTCTCAAGTTATTGGCCAAAAACAAATCTCAGATTTTGTCATCAGGTGGCGTCACTTTCTGAGCAGAAGCGGATAACGCACTCCCAAGCAACATCTCATGGCAAGGTACAATGTATATGCATGCCTAATTTGGGAAGAATTTGATGAGCAGTGCTCAAGTTATTACCCGGAAACCAAATTTCGAGCAACATTTCAAAGCGTTTCAAAGTTATTGCTTGCAGCAGAAAAGAGCGGAAAGAACCCTAATGGTGCCACCTACAGGCAGATCTTTCTGAAACGCAATACCAATCAACATCTTGTCACAAGGAATGCATATGCAACTAGATACAGTCGATCGAATACGATTGGAGGCATGCCTTTTGCATCTTTAGTAAAGGAAACATTCATAATTTGTGAAGAAAGTAAAAACGTAAAACTTAGGAAAAACATCATTAACATGGCCCCATAAGATAACTTGAGGGTATCCACATACCAAATTTAAAAGAATCCATTAAGGTCCAACAATTACTGTCCGGAAATGCAATTTTACCTTGGCCCTCAGGTAGCACCATGTGTAGGCAGATAGGCATAAAAAATAATCCCAAACGAGATCTTGAAGCAAGATCCCTTGACATGGGAAACAGAAAATGTTAACTTGGCCTACAGGTGGTGCCACCTATGAGCAGATCGACAAGAAAAACAATACCAAGTGAAACCTTCAGGTAAGGTACATGTATACCAAGTTCATTATTAAGTATTAAAAAGTTATTGTCTGGAAACAATTTTAAATTTACCCCCAGGTGGCACCACCTATAAGTGGGTCGGCATGAAAAAAAATGCCAAACGAGAAATTGAGGCGAGGTACCTACACACCAAATTTGGAATGAATCGGTTCAGGTTTTTAAAAGTTATTGTCTGGAAACACTTAACTTAGCTTTCAGGTAGTTCCCCTATCAACATGAAAAACATTCTCAAGCCAGATCTTGAGACAAGGTACCACCACACCAAATTCGGAAAGAATGCTTAAGGTTTTCAAAAGTTATTGTCTGGAGATGCAATTTAATTTGGCCCAAGGTGGCGCCACCCAGAAGCGGATTGGCAAGAAAAACAATTCCAAGCAAAATATATACATGTAGACAAGGGATCCATTTACCAAATACAAAAACATGGGTCTGTGCCTGATAAATTGAAATCTTTTGGGGTTGCAATTATCCCAATATTGCAGACAACACACAAATTTCAGCTTCTGCCAAGATATATTGGAGATATATTATATGTATGCTCAACCACAATATATGAGGGTCGGGCGAGGGCTAGTTTGGGAGATAGAGGGTGTGGCTCGGCGCCCTGGGGATGGGGACATGCTCTTCTTGAGGGTAGTGGTAGGTGTGCTGACATGAAAGCCATAGAAAGCTCCCTGTACATGAAACAACCACACTGACAACAATTTTGCACCCAATTCACTGTTTTTGGGGCAATTTCATACTTCAGGACCTATGTTGTCTGCTTTGGAATGTAACATATAATATAGCCATTTTCCCGGTTCAAATCGGTTATGGACTGAGATCCAGCTTGGACAAATAAATATATCCCATTCACTTAGGTTTAAACAAAGGGCCATAACTTTTGAAAATATAACCAAAAACAGAGTAACTTCACGCTGCATACCTATGGGTCACTGACCACATATCATGTAAATTTCATACTTGTTCATACAATAATTAATATTAACCGAGATCCAGACTTACAAATCCCAATTCACAAAGATTTGAAGAAAAAGGGCCATAACTCTTGAAAATATAGGCGAAATGTGGAGAAACTTCACGCCGCACAACTACAGGGCACGGACCATATATCCTGCAAATGTCCATACAATATTAACCGAGATCCAGCCCGGACAAGTTCCAATTCACAAAGATTTGAAGAAAAAGGGCCATAACTCTTTAAAATATATGCGAAACGTGGAGAAACTTCACGCTGCACAACTATAGGGCACTGACCACACATCCTGCAAATTTCATAATTGTCCATACAATATTAACCGAGATCCAGCCCGGACAAGTCTCGATTCATGAAGAATTCAGGAACAAAGGGCCATAACTTTTGAAAATATGAGCGAAACGTGGAGAAACTTTACGCTGCACAACTGTGGGTCACTAACCACATATCATGCAAATTTCATACTTGTCCATACAACATTAACCAAGATACAGCCCGGACAAGACCCATTCACAGAGATTTCAGAAAAAGGGCCATAACTCTTGAAAATTATAACGGAACTCGAAAAAACCTCTACGCTGCACAACTACGAGCCACTGGCCACAGTCCATGCAAGTTTCAATCCTGTCCATGAAATATTAACCGAGATATTGCCCGGACAAGATATTCGGACGGACGGACAAAGCGATCGCTATATGCCCCCCCTCTAGTTAGAGGGGGGGGGGCATAAAAAACAGGGGTTCGGTACTGCGGGGATTTCCCCACCAGTTATTTCATATTATACTTCTGAAATATAATAAGGTTCATGCAAAAGCTTTAGGGTAAATCATATGATGTGGAATAGAATGATTTCATAGCAAAGTTGAAGGATATTGCAGACAACACACAAATTTCAGCTTCTGCCAAGATATATTGGATACATGTATGCTCAAACACAATATATGAGGGTCGGGCGAGGGCTAGTTTGGGGCGCCCTGGGGATGGGGACATGCTCTTCTTGAGGGTAGTGGTAGGTGTGCTGACATGAAAGCCATAGAAAGCTCCCTGTACATGAAACAACCACACTGACAACTGCATGCCATCATCTATCACAGTCCGAAAAACCACAAGGTGGAATTCAATTCAATTCAGGAAATTGATCATATGCACAGTGTGCACCCAAACTTTAAGAACTCAGTTGTAATTAATATAGTAAGTTACACTGTGGACACAAATGGTTCCTGCAGAAGCTTCAGGGTAAATCATATGATGTGAGATACAATTATTTGATAACAAAATTGAAGAAAATGTTGTCCTTCATTTAAGACGACACGAAATTTTAAAAAACAGGGGTCCGGTACTGCGGGGATTTCCCCGCCAGTTATTTCATATTATATTTCTGAAATATAATAAGGTTCATGCAAAAGCTTTAGGGTAAATCATATGATGTGGAATAGAATGATTTCATAGCAAAGTTGAAGGAAATGTCCTTCATTTAAGACTACACAAAATTCAAAACTAACACGGGTTCGGTACTGCGGGATTCCCCTGCCAGTTATTTCATATTATACTTCTGAAAAAAAATATGATTCCTGCAAAAGCTTTAGTGTAAATCATATGATGTGGCATAGGAGGACTGGACAGTAAATTTAAGAAAATGGTGTCCTTCATTTAAAGCGACATGAAATTTAAAACAGCGAGAAGCGGAAGAAAGAAGAACAAATGACAAACGCATTTAGGCATTTAGGGATGCCTAATTATTAGACAAAGCATTTGGAAATTATCGCTTGTGAAGAATTTGAATGGAAACCACGGACATGCACAGAAGATTGGAACAAGACCCAGTGGCGCCACCTACAGGCGGATCTTGCTGAAACGTAATACCAACAGACGTCTTGTCGCAAAGAATGCAGATGCCAAATTTCGGAGGAATCCGACAAAGCATTTAGGAGTTATCGCTTACGAAGTATTTGCACGGACATGCACTAAAGATTGGAACAAGACCCAGTGGCGCCACCTACAGGCGGATCTTGCTGAAATGAAATACCAAGAGACATCTTGTCGCAAAGAATGCAGATGCCAAATTTCGGAGGAATCCGACAAAGCATTTAGAAGTTATTGCTTACGAAGTATTTGCACGGACATGTCCGTGCATGCACGGACACATAGAAGCAAGACCCCAGTGGCGCCACCTACAGGCGGATCTTGCTGAAACGTAATACCAATAGACGTCTTGTCGCAAAGAATGCAGATGCCAAATTTCGGAGGAATCCGACAAAGCATTTAGAAGTTATTGCTTACGAAGTATTTGCACGGACATGTCCGTGCACGGACACATAGAAGCAAGACCCCAGTGGCGCCACCTACATGCGGATCTTGCTGAAACGTAATACCAAGAGACGTCTTGTCGCAAAGAATGCAGATGCCAAATTTCGCAAGAATCCGACAAAGCATTTAGAAGTTATCGCTTGCGAAGTATTTGCACGGACATGTCCGTGCATGCACGGAAACATAGAAGCAAGAACCATTTTAAAGTCCCCGGCCGCGTTGCGGCGGGGGACAAAAATGCGGAACGCGGACTTTATCCCTACAATAGGGGAAAACTCCTATCAACCCTATCCAAAAGGGCTAATATCGGGGTCGGCGTATTCGCATAAATTTGATATCATTTTATTCGTAAAAAAGTAGAGCATTCCGGAAACCTAAAAGTATTTCAGTCAGTTCACGTAATAATTTTCCGGACAAGAAAAACCGCATGTCGGTCGGTCCAGAAAAAATTTCAGCGAAGTCGACACGATTATTTCAGTTGCCCACTATCTCAAAAATAAAAACTATGTCATCAATCTATATATTTTTGAAAAGAGAATCTCTTCAGCTACTCCGGAACGTTTAGATTGTCAGAATCGAACCAGTATTAAGCGAGCTATCAACAAATAACCGACCGAGTTTCCGTTTCTTCAGTCGAATTCAAAGCATTTCAGTCGATTATCTGATCCCTAATATGGGTCCCTCCGGGCTTATCGGGGTCTGCCTATCAAGTCATGGGTAGGTGTATGTTTTCACAGAAAAAAAAATATATAAAAAGCGGAACACGGAATGGGACACCGTAGATTTGTTCTACATTACAGATTTCCGCTACATCATGAAATATCAGTACAACATCCCTATATATGCCTACGATCTTACTATCCATAGAGTTTGTCCCTCAAAATCACTCATTGACTTTATCAAGAAGAATTTGACAAGTCTATACTACACTACTAGGCCTTGCGCATGGCCCACGCGATATGAGCACAAATGGCAGACGACATGATCAACAATTCACTAAACAGACATGATCTCTATTACCTGTACGTCTCAATTTATCTCAAAATGTTCACAATACATTCTAGAATAATATGATGCACGAATTTAAGGTCTACATTACCTGTAAATAGACACAACGGCAATTTATTATGACCCACCGCGAATAAACAGCCGGTTGGAACAGCGAAATGTAGCTAAAGCGATGACGGCACGCAATTGTCTATTAATAACGAGCACCAGCAAGAATGTTGCGAACACGGACTTCTGTTGAACACATGAATCTCTTACTATTCAGCCCTATTTATCAACTAGATGGCCTATAATAATATGTATATTTATCTTACAACAGTTTACAAATCTCCAGATGGACTAGAACTGGACAAACAAGTTTGCAAAATCAAATCAGTTTCCGGGAATGGTCAACGGGAGACCAATCTGACTGCGGCACCAGCCGACGACAATCTGGAGAATTGCCTCCCTTGAATGCAGTGCTGCTAAATACATTGGTGGAAATAATAAGAAGGCGTAAATTTACGACTTACGGCTAAATGAATTACAGGCATCCTGTAAATATCAATTATTATCCGCAACTTCAAACACAACATATCCCATAAACCAGTTCATTTATTAAAATCATCCATAATGTTAGATATTTGTCCAGTTCGAGCATTCCGAGCTTATCTTCGGTTACATATTTCCCATCCGAGGACGGCCTCCTGATCCAGTTTCCAGAAGGCGCGCCCGTTACAGCTGCCTATTTCTTAGACCATGCAATAAATGTAATCTCTTTACTCGGCATTGACCCTCTTTAATCGGCCATAGTTTTATTGCAAAACGAATTTATTACATAAATAAGGATCTGGTCCAACTTGACTCGGCAAAGGTCTGTCAGGGGCTGCCATGCCATCTGAGTCAGTTACATCTGATTGTTTTCTGATACTTACTGTATACTTAGCACGAAGGAAAAATTAACAAAAATAATTCCAAATTTAGTTATTCACGTCTCACCATGTAGAACACGAATCATTGCGATATGGGTTGCATGGTCTTGTTTTTCACGTCTCACCATGTAGAACACGATGGCAGGGTCTCGAAGTTAAGCGGTGAAATTTTACGAAAAATCAAGGTACCGGGTAGGTCTTTTGGGGTAGGAGTCCATACACACCCCCACGCACCCCGAAAATGCCTGCTTTCTATACTACGGCCAGACTGCGCATGCGCAGCATATTGAAAACAGCCGATACACCAGTCCAGTGGGATGCTCCTCCACGAGAGCTTCAAAATAAGACCTCATACGACACCATAGAACCAATAGGGGCTCACCTAGACCCCAAAACGTCCACTCAGTATGGACCTATTGTCATAGTATTACAGTATAAAGTTAGACACTGAGGATATTTCTAGAATGATAGACCTGAGGTAAACATGTTTACGTTCTGTTGTATTCATGGAATTTTCTCGTAATCGTGACCGATTTATCGTGAGTGAATTGTCCGACTAGTGTTTTCTAGAAAATTCTATGATTGCAAATGGCTGTTCTGCGTACAGCCCGTATGACCCTGAGGAGTTTGTGCATAGCGCCATCTATACATGCATCGGGAGGCCCGTATGACCTGTGCGGAGCGCCATCTGTACATATAGATCTTCATTGTATTCAATATTAAACATTCTTGAAGTTTCTGGAATGAGAAAGTACTTGTTTATCTGGGTTAATTATGTCGAACTTTCTCGTAGTTGTTGCAGTCTTATCTGGGTTAAATCTTACGTCATTGTTGTACCGATGGAAGTTTCTTGATCTGATAGAATAATCGCGAATTCCCCGTAGGATATAAATACCGTCTCGTTCGCTCACTCGAGAGAGAATTTAAGAACTGGCTTTGATTGATTTACTTTGCCCGTAATTACTGACTGGAGGAGATTCGAACGACTTACGTGGGTGCATCATCATTATTACTATTGACTAACATTTGCCTGAGATAACTGACTGCTGGATTATATATTCCTGTTGGCTGTGTTCGACCGCTGTGTATTATCTACGTGATTGAACTGACGAAAACTGGACAACAGCTGAGCGTTATTGACTGTGGAAATACAGGAACGCGATTTCACCACGGACTGTATAGAGATTTGTACGTTGGTACGAACTTCGAGAGATACACCGGTATAACATTGAACAGTAAGATTTTATTTGACGTTTGTTTGCTATATTGACCTAACTTAATTTGTATATGATTTTAGTATTTTAAATAAATATTTTACTGTTAATACTCGACTACACAAATCTTTCTGTTGCGTTTTTCTATTATCGTTTAGACGTAACACTATCCACTGAGCCAGTAGGCCTATGGACCTATATACAGACCTACCCGGTACCTGGACTTTTCGAAGAATTTCACCGCTTAACTTCGGGACCCCTCCCATCGTGTTCTACATGGTGAGACGTGAAAAACAAGATCAAACAACCCATATCGCCATGACCATGTGTGAATTTCCCGGCATGGACCTATCCCCCTAAGCCAGTATGGGCCTATATGGGCTTATATACAGACCCACCCGGTACTTTTAAAAAAATGTCCAGTATGGGCCTGATTGTGGTTTAATAAAGGGTAATGGATACAGAAGAGATGTCAGCACTGCCTGTTCTGGTGGCCCTTACCTTACTGTACACCTCCAATTCATGCTACATACTACATATGTTATATAGCTTGAATGTCTATGGCTACATATTGTAGATATGGAAGGACAGTAGTGCCTGGTTTACATGTCTACTCATTTTGTAACATACGATTTCACTAGTGTGATATTGATTCTATGTTCTTGTTCTTAATGTTTCTCATTGATTGTCATTATCTCTTCTTTATCATAGGCTACCAAAATTTACCAACTTGCTCGATCTCTTGGTACATGCTAGTGATTGCTTTATCCACAGGAGTCCAGCAAAGACTACTCTCGGTTCTTCGCGTGAACATGTATGGTTACTTATCGATATCCGTTTTCCCCCTGCAGCACTTTTTTCTGTGAAAGATTGGTCAGAGATTTCGGATGGGGCGTGATAACAGCTTCACACTATTATCCTTTGTGGCCCTTTTTCTACCCTCACCTTTGCTGGGTACAAACTTTATTCAAAATTTCTCTCTTTGGGGGCTTGTCTTGATCTCGACACTTTATTGGATTCTTTCATTGGTATATGCCCCCATTATTCGTCGGTCATTATTTCTTTGACCTGCTCTGTCATTTATAATAAATGACCTTATCACAAACTGCTGTGTTTGTTTTTGTATGTATTAGTTAGCAACTGAGCTTCATCTCTGACCGATCTTGTAGCGTACAAAACAAAATCATTTAAAAATACTTTCCGATGGAATTTTCTTTTCTGACATAGCCTTTCTTGTAGCAGTGATTTCATACAATTTTTAGGACCATCTTTTAAGAGTGGACGTTTATTCTTTATTGACTTCTGCTGGCGCTGCGGAGAGGCTTTGTTTCTGTAAATATATATTCTCCAATTTACATTGTTTGTTCAAAGGTGTCATATTCACATTCAGCAAGGTTTGGGGAACATTTTGGTATATGATATTGGCCACCAACTGTATTTAGTAATCAGCTCACCTGTGATTCTATATAAAAAAGGTAGTTGAACATATGTCACCCCCTTAAATAATTTCCGAGGTACAGTAACATGTTTGGTGACAAAATTAAAGCATTATGTTGTACCAGTTAAATGTGTGGACACATATATGGCTCATGCGAAAGATTTAGGATAAATCATATGATGTGGAATAGAATGATTTAATAGTAAAATTGAAGAAAAATTTTGCCGTTCATTTAAGGAGACATGAAAGGAGCTCGGTACTGCACCCCTGCCAGTTATTTCATATTATACTTCTGAAATAAAATATGGTTTGTGCAAAATCTTTAGAGTAAATCGATGTGGAATAGAATGATATAATAGCAAAATTGAAGGAAAATGTTATCCATCATTTATGGCGACGCGAAATTTAAAACTAACATGAGTTCGATACTGCGGGAACACCCCGCCAGTTATTTCATCTTGTACTTCTGAAATAAAATAATGTCACCAAACTATTAGTAATTACTATAAAGGAATATATTATGGGTGATTCAGCATGTGTGTGTGAAAAACAAAGTAAACTGCATCTCATACATATCACATGAGGCTGAGAAGCTGTGGATAGTCCAAAACTTATCGCAATAGAGGAAATCGTGCTGACGGTAGTGCATAGTTTGAACATATGTAGCATCATGTAGGCTCCCAGAATATATGGGAATTGGGGGTTCCATCCAATGATAATCTTGAATTTTTAATGGACCATGCTTTCTTGTATCAGGGAACCTTCAAAAGTCACAATGAAACATGCAACCAAGGGTTCCCGATGGGCATAGGTACAGTGCACAAGCTGAGCCATCAATACATAATAATAATAATAAAAAAAATAAAAAAATCATGAAATCATCTTAGCCATCTGAAAATCCAATAATTTCATCAGTCACCATTCAGGGAGCTCTCACCAAAGTTTGGTCAGGCCCGACTTGATAGATCTGCAGATTTTCAGCGGACAAGAACACATGTTGACCGACGGACGCTAGGACAGACGGACGGACAGATGTCCGGGTAGACGGACGGACGTACGTACATGGCAACGACAAGACCCCTATGGGCTGAGGGGTAAAAAAGGAAATTCTGTTCATGGAATGCACGTTCTCATTCGGAAAATCAGTCTGTCAGGTCCACGGCTGAACGAAACGTTTGGTCTTCTGTATTGTATATAATGGTTACCTGTGTGATTCCTTATGCTATTTGCCATATTTAAAAGTTGTGACTAATCACCAGAAGGTCTCGTTACCCTGGATAAGAGAACGATTGAATTTACGTCAGGTATCTTGGAAAGTATAGCTAACCCAAGCGAACTACTTCACCGAAAGAATGCAAACAAGATTAGCTGTTGGAAGCTGGGATTGGTGTATGAAAAATGGAAGAAAGACGGAAAGAAATGAAGAATAAGAAGAAGCAGTTTTCTTTAGCAAAAGTAATTTAATATTTACATGAATATAATTTTAGCAATTTTGTACAATATGGGTAAATTGTTAAAAGTGCTTGCAGGATCAGATAGATGCTTGTTTAATACTGCTGCAGCTTAAGACTGATTATGGATAATATAAAATCAACTAAACACGGAATGTAAGATATTATGACTATGCTGTGACGACTGGTTTATCAATGTACACTTGACAAAGTTTGAATAATGCAATTCGCTTATTTCGCTCTTGGTGTAAACAGTCGATGAAATTATTCGTCCTACCATCGAAGGAATATATATTATCAAACTTATTCCTTTTTTAGCATCGTGAGCAAAGGATTTGCATGCATTCACCTGTTGAAGAGCAGCTTAAAACAAGAAACATAGCGAGTTGATAACAGAAGATGTGTCATTCACCTGTGCCATCAAGACAGCAATGTTATATCATCAGAAGCACACGAGATTGTACAAGTCGTTGACTAAAATGTAAGTAAATTATGCCATTTTCGCTGAAAATGTATAATACTAGTCATATAAATAAGACCTATATTAGCGTTTTTCGACAATGTCTATAACAGGTTAAATTACAGATAATTATAGTATGGTATAAAGATATGTCATAAGCTACATTCACATATTGACTTTGGCCCCTTGTGCCTTGGCGTTATAAAGCAAAACAAAGAAATAGGAACGATAAAATGTTTGTGAAGACGCTGCCGCCATTTAAATGATATTTTTTAATATACCACCTTGAGTGAATGCTACAAGTGCGGGTATTGACACACATATGAATGATAATCGACCTTCCTAATGACTTTGTCACCTATATCTCTTATACCAGTTCCGGTTAGATGAAGCGACTCGGCGATCTCAAAACCATACAGCTGTATACAGATTATATCGCTTCACGGACATAATCGTAAAGGTTGATATATACATGTGTCCTAATTCAGCAAGGCAATCAATGATCGTGGGGAAACAAAGAGGAAAGTGGTCGATTCTTATTTATTTTTATGATAAATCTTTTTTTTAAATTAGTACTTGTTTACATCATTCTTTGTTATCCTTCTGTCCATGAAGTTATACAATTCTTATTTATTTTTCTGTCCATGAAGTTATACAATTCTTATTTATTCTTCTGTCCATAAAGTTATACAATTCTTATTTATTCTTCTGTCCATGAAGTTATACAATTCTTATTTATTCTTCTGTCCATGAAGTTACTCTCCAGGCTGATTAATCTATCGAAAAATTTTACATTACGAATTTTCTTCAGAAATAAATATCTTAAGCTGCCGGTTCGCGGAACCGTTAACGCATCATGTAACACCAACATGGGTTGAACAGCGAAATTTGTATTTAGGCTTCCATGACCGTAATTGTTGCTTGTCCATATATTGCTTTGACAAATGTCCTTGTTTCCTTGTTTGTTCTCCAAGCCCGATATGCTCCTCCTCACTGGTACATAGTCGTCTCCAACCACTGTCAATTGAAACAATTCACAATTATTAGTTCATGAAACTGCATGGGAAACAAGAGCCCATCGGGCTTCAATATTCACCCGCACATCGACCAGATTTAATATTTGTGATCCCACATTTTAATTTTCCTAGGCCTATACACTTACAAATATATGCAGAATTTCTATGCGCAACGACAGCTTCTTGTTGAAACTTCGCTTGTCCTGAAAAGTTGATCTTTTAGCTCAAAATCAACACGTTTTTATTCTTTCAAGACCGGCGTATTAGTACTATGCCCAAAGTTTGGCATTCTAAAAGTGGGGATATCGCATGGTAAACTGAAGTTAATAGACAGGCAGACGGATGAACAGACACACCTCAAAATCGATAGTTTCCTTTGTTGGAATGAGTTTGATGTATACCTGAAATTCTGTCATATTCTCAACCATGCACTGAAATTTTTAGCAAAATATCAATATTTTCAACTATTTCTTGCTGTACAGTCTGTAGTGACCTTGTACAATCTGTAGTGATCTTGTACAGTCTGTAGTGACTTTGTACAGTCTGTAGTGACCTTGTATAGTTTGTAGTGCACCTTGTACAGTCTGTAGTGATCTTGTATAGTTTGTAGTGCACCTTGTACAGTCTGTAGTGATCTTGTATAGTTTGTAGTGCACCTTGTACAGTCTGTAGTGATCTTGTCCTTTTTGTGACATTTTGACCTCAAAGTAATAGGCTTCTTCTTCGTCATGAGTTTAAGCTAGGACAGAATATTCCGTCCCAGGTTTAAGGTCTGTCATGAGATTTTCTGGAGTCAGAGGGTCACAAAGATAACAAAAGTTACCAAGCGTACAAGAGCATGGATGAAAAGACAGTAAAATCATTAGGCTTCCTGTTTTCGTGGAATTTGAAGTATATCTCAAATGTCATCACAATCCACACATGTATCTCTGAACTGGAGTTATAGCCTGGACCCTTTTGATTTTGCGTTTGATTAATAGCAATTTAGGATGATTTCCTGATTTGACAGCCACAGTGACCTTGGTCGTTTGACCTCAAAATGAACAGGGTTCATCCTTGCCCCATGAGTAAGGTTGGTATCAAATTATAACCTGGAATGAGAGATATTACACATACAAGAAAAGTGAACAGACGGACATGGGAACGGACGGACATAACTCGCTATCGCATAGCAAAACGACCGGCGTATAAGAACTATTTCTTTCTTAAGAATGGACAAAAAAGTTCAAATACAATGCACACTATTTCTGCCCAAAAAGCATTATTATTTGAAGGAACATTTATTATCTATATTTCTTTGTCATTATACCGTTATACGATAAGTAATTGTAGACAAACCTCGTTGGCGTCCAGGGTAGCTTTACCCCCTTTATCACTGAATGACTTGAAGGCCCCTACAATATATACATAAAAACACAGATATAAATGTCACTTCGCATGGAAAATGGTACAACGATTATTCAGAGTAACATGCAAATTAGATGAAAACCCCGAGCGGTCGGTGCCCCCCTTCGTCGATACCATAGACAGTATGGCCACTTGAAAGGTTATAAAATGTTGCATTTAGAATTGTACATTGCGTGATGGGATCTTTTGTTTGTGTAGTGGGTGTTTAAAACATTTGTTATTTATCGGAGAATTGAAAATAAATTATTTGACAGCTTAGATCAGTTTTAATGAAGAAATGTAGTTGTTTTGAAATAAGAGATAGATTAGCTATGAAGTGTGAAATATGGTAAATAGCGATGTGTGATATGTGTAGATCATGTCACGAAGGTTGCCGAAAACAAGCAAATGATATGCAGCCATTGCTACTTATTGAAATCGTGCTTCAGTTATTGCAGTCACAATGACCGAATCTGGGGTCAAGGCCATGGTTGTCATATTGGATTATGCAGGTTGCCGAAAATCAATCATAGTCATCATCTCACTCCTATCAAACCACTGTCCAAGTTTGATGTGAATCGGACAAATAGTTTTTGAGTTATTGCAGTCACAAACTTATGTAGCATGGTTCAATAGGGGTCAAGGCTATGGCGGCCATATTGGTTTACGCAGGTTGCCGAAACACAATCCCAGTCATCCTCTTATACCAACCCACTGTCCAATTTTTTTTTGGTGTTATTGCAGTCACAAGCTTAGGTACCATGACTGAATAGGGGTTGAGACCTCGGCAGCCATGGCAGCCATGTTGGATGATGCCCGTTGCCAGATCCCGGCCATTCTCTCACTCGTAATAAGCCAACCTCCAAGTTTGATTTCACCAGACAAATGGTTTTTGAGTTACTGCAGTCACAAGCTTATGTAGCATGGTTGAATAGGGGTCAAGGCCATGACGGATATATTGGATTTTTCAGTTCACCGGAAAACAATCCCAGCCACCCACTTACTCATACCAACCCGCTGTCCAAGTTTGATGTCAATCAGACATATTGTGTTTGAGTTATTGCAGTCACAAGCTTGAATAGGATCAAGGCCTCGACGATCATATTGGATAACGCAGGCTGCCGAAAAACAATCCCAGCCATCCTCTCACTCATATCAATCCACTGTCAATCGGACAAATTATTTTTGAGTCATTGCAGTCACAAGTGTGAGGGAACACGGAATGACGGACGAAGCAAATCTCTAAGTTCCCCTCCGATGTCCGGCGATGGGGAAAAATCCCCAGTCTAGAAAAAATTGGAGAATTTCCTGCGCTTGCATGTATGAAGAGTAGCATTAACGTGGAAAACTTCTCGAGGAAAGAAGAAATGATGATAAACGTCGATTTCCTGCGTATGACAGTGGAATACCAAACTCATGTTGCGTTATTCGTAATAACTGAGCTTTACTTACTTTTCTCTTCATACGGGAGATGTACCCATTCATCTCAATATCCAATCAAATTTAGACCTGAACAACACGGTATTACAGAAACACTTCTGATTTGATCTCCAAATATGAGAAGCAGTGGTTTCATAATCTTCAAACGGCAGATGTACATTTCCAAACCAATTTTAGTTTTAAAGACGACATAAAGGAGTACTTTTATTCTTGTCCCTATATATGGGTTGCGAAATATCTGTGAATGACACGACCTAAATGTTAATTAGTGGAAGAAAACCCCTGCCATGTTAAATCAATGCCAAATAAGAGTCAGTATTCACTGAATACTGGTGTATGACTAGATATCACAGTCTCAAAACAGCTTTCGTATTGTAGTATATAGTGACGACAAAAGAAGATGATTTCATTCACAAGCTGTAATTGACAAACGTGCGGTCCGGTATCTGGCTTTCAGTTGGGTAGTCTGAATTTCCATGGCATTGTTATGGTGAAATTTGGTTTACCTAAAAGAACGTACTGTAATACTTACGATACATAGCTACAAGACGTGAGGAACTCAACACAAAGTCTTCGAAACCCATCCTGCCTACTCGGCCGCCATATCTCCGGACGATGGATTTGAGTACTCGCCGACTGACTGACAATCCTGAATATCCATAACAAATATAAAATGATCATGATTATATTGACTTCATGGTTATATCATCTTGACCTAATGCGCTAATTCAAATTGCAAGCGTCTGGTCCGTCATTCATAATTCAGCCGTCGTCTATTAAAGAATATCCGCGCCCATATTCTAAAGACCTATTCCATATTCCATATATCAGTATTAGCACTAAATTCAAAAAGACAACCATAGTATACATAAACATAGGTTACTTTCCTGCAAGAGAGAAACGGTCAACAGTTTTCAATGATGCCGGCAAGACATCATGATGTTCCAAAAATATCAAATAGGTATCGCTGATCAGTATTCTTAATCCATAATAATCGTTGTAAAGTCGTCATCTAGCGAATGATGTATCTCAGTCACGCTTTGATTGTGACTGTTCATATGAGCACCATGAGGATCTTGAAGCATATGGAATCATACGGCCCCTATAGCCCTGGGCTAAGCGGAATTAGACACAAGTTATGAATCGTAACGCCACAGATCTTGCACGCCACGCTCGTATTTTGCTATCAGCATGCGATATGTATCGCCAAATTTGAGAAAGTTTGAGTAGAGGCGCTTGGTGGTATAGCCCTGTTTATAAGTTTCTGCAACAATGTTTTGTGACGTTGATTAAAATCGTCACATTTAATCCAGGATCTAGCAAATGCTACTAGGCGAGATATGTATACGCCATACGCAAGTCCCACTGGAATATTACTGTCCAGAAAGGGATCGTTTACGATGTCGAAATTGTAATCATCTCTTTTGTGATAAAGTCGACGCGAGAGAAGGCCCGCTTCATATTTATAGAGATATACATCTAAATATGATGTGCCTGTAGGGCTATCTGTAGTTTCCTTCAAATCTAGTGAAGGTGGATATATATCCTTCAGTGCGAGAAGATCGTTTATATAGCGTTTGGTGAATGAGAAGGAAGGGGCTTTGAATGGATCGGTTTTTGAAAGCGCCTGCACATAGTCATATTCATAAGAGAACAGATATAGGCCAGCCAACAGGGTGCAAAATTAGTACCCATTGGAATATCTATATACTGTTGAAATATTGTGCTGCCAAATTTCACAGAGGTATTTTTAATGAGAATCTCAAGCAACTCTATAGAGAGAGAAACATCCCATGAATAATATCTATTGTATGTAGTAGAGCTAAAGAATGCTTTATGGCTTCCAACATTAATATATCCACGATCAGTTTTCTTGAACACATATACTATTAATGAACTTAGACGGTCAATACGGTCATGATGAGGGATTGTAGTATAGAGAGTCGAGAAATCTCATGTGGATACTTGTCTGTACGGTATGTGACCTTTAACATCAAGTTCTTCCGTAAGACATTTTGAGTTTTTTCAATATCCACATATATTCAACGCTAGAGTTTTTAGAAATAGTGGCGCAATACATTTCCCAAATTGCTTTTACCTTCTGAAGGGCCCTCGTCAACAGGGTTGAAAGAAGCCAGTTTCTAGAACCAGCTGTAAATCTAGCTTTGTATGGTGATTTATGCATTTTGGGAGTCCAGTATACTTTTTGGTATGTCGTTATGATGGGTTGGAAGACAAATACCTCTTTCCCTGAGAAACGTTGTGTGATTGTTAAATGAATCTTCCAGAGTAAATGCAGTTTGGGAGTAAGTAGACGTATTTGATGATGATATGTTTACACTCAACTCTTTAACCAGCACCTGGTAATAGTAATATTTACATATGAATATTATATTATTTGGAGCTTTGTCTGCTGGTACGAAGACGAATTTACTCTGGAGATTTGCTAGAACTTTTTGCGAATTGAGGTTTCTCAGTATTTGTTTTGCTTGGGGAAGGATACTTCTGTCAATATGGCGGTTTGTTGACCTTGCTCTTGGTGAGCTCCAGCCAATCAGCGAGTACTGTAGGTTCAACTTTTTCTCGCTTAGACCAAACAATAACGTACTGTTCCACTGCAGACGGGAATATTTTCTGGTCGGCCTTCAGATTTATTCTTCTCGGCTCTCGATATTTAGGACCCTTCATCAGGAGTGATTTTAGGTCCTTATCACTCACTACATCAAGGTCACCAGTCACAATATCTTGCATGGTGTATAGATAAAGTTTGACGATTCACAATCACAACTATAGCCTCCCGACATGTTTAAGTTCCAGTCAAACTCCTTGACAGCATTAGAGTAATTGAATATTTTGGTGGCTATAGATTTAGTATACTTATATGAAATGCAAGAGGTTCTGTGAACTTAAAACAGTTTGGTACAGCGTTGCGTACCTCCGGATCATTCAGGATTCGCGGTAAATTAATAATGTCCAGTCCTTTATCTGAGTAGTTGAGTTTCAAGAAAAGCCGATCTTGGGATGTTTCGATTATGTTCACTCAGGATTCGCGGTAAATTAATAATGTCCAGTCCCTTATCTGAGTAGTTGAGTTTCAAGAAAAGCCGATCTTGGGATGTTTCGATTATGTTCACTGGACGACACAACCGAAAATACGCTATATCTTGACATACTTTAGTGATTTTGGGTGCTATTATATTTCCTGAAGACGCAGATTGTTGTATATCTCTGGCTATATGATTTAAAGCTCTCAGAGGTAACGCATACCGAACTGTACGTAAGCTATCCCTTTCTGGACAGTAATATTCCAGTGGGACCTGCATATGGCGTATACATATCACGCCTACTAGCATTTGCTAGATCCTGTGTTAAATGTGACGATTTTAATTAACGTCACAAAACATTGTTGCAGAAACTTATAAAACAGGGCTACACCACCAAGCGTTTCCACCCAAAGTTTCTCAAATTTGGCGATACATATCGCATGCTGATAGCAAAATACGAGCGTAGCGTGCAAGATCTATGGCGTTACGTTTCGTAACTTGTGTCTAATTCTGCTTAACCCGGGGCTGGGGGGCCGTATGAACCCATGTACTTCAAGATCCTCATGGTACTCATATGAACAGTCACAGTCAGAGCGTGACTGAGATACATCATTCTTTAGATGACGACTTTATAACGAATATTATGGATTAAGAATACTGATCAGCGATACGGATTTGATATTTTTGGAACATCATGATGTCTTGCCGGCATCATTGAAAACTGCTGACCGCTTCTCTCTTGCAGGAAACAAGCCTATGTTTATGTATACTATGATTGTCTTTTTGAATTTGGTGTTAATACTGTTATATGGAATATGGAATAGGTCTTTGGATTATGAACGCGGGTATTCTCTAATGGACGACGGCTGAATTATGAATGACGGACCAGACGCTTGTAATGCATACTATTGGGTGTGTTAGTTAAACCCACTGAGTAATTTAAAGTGATATGATCGTGAATCATCGGACTATTAAACTTTCTCCAACCATGGCTGCGATGTCTCCGTTGATGGGGTTTAATTAGCTGGGTAATATTGGATATATTTGAACGGCGGTTCATAACATTGCCGAACCCACTGACATTATTATTTAAACCATACGGAAACAATGACCCAAGTTCTAGCATCCAGAATAGTTCCCGCTCTCGAATTTTTCTCTCATATCCAAAGGGGAATCCTTGGTAGATGGATAGACAACGTCTATGATCTGAATACTAAAGTTATCCCAGCCATGGTTATCCCAACCCTAACTACCATTGTTAGAATGCTCTGATCAACTTAGCGATTTAAGTGCATCTTGTTCCTTGACGAGACTTTTATTTAATGGAAAATGAAAATGACAACTACGTTGTCAATCTTGAATTTTTGTTCAGAACTGAATACATGAAATCCGGGTGTTTATTCGGCTTCTGTCATCCTGGTGTGGTATCTAAAATAACTACTAAAATGGTGTGGATTATACAATACTTACCGATCAGTTTGTAAACTTCAGCCAGCTCGTAAGTATCTATGGAACTTGACTTATCTCTGTCAAATGCTCTGAAGGCTTCCTACAAAAATCCGAAACGCATAACTGAAGAATGAATTTCTGTATAAGGACAATGGTGGTTGGTTTCCATTATGTATTCAGAATCCACATGTGGATTTCAAATGAAGAGGATATATATGATAAAGATTTAAACTGTGCAGTTAAAACACTACTGATCAGGTTAGGGTCAACCGTCACAGTTCGGTATATCAATCACCGTCACAGTTCGGTATATCAATCACCGTCACAGTTCGGTATATCAATCACCGTCACAGTTCGGTATATCAATCACCGTCACAGTTCGGTATATCAATCACCGTCACAGTTCGGTATATCAATCACCGTCACAGTTCGGTATATCAATCACCGTCACAGTTCGGTATATCAATCACCGTCACAGTTCGGTATATCAATCACCGTCACAGTTCGGTATATCAATCACCGTCACAGTTCGGTATATCAATCACCGTCACAGTTCGGTATATCAATCACCGTCACAGTTCGGTATATCAATATCTGATATAATCACGATCGAATGCGCCTTTTGGAATATGACACATATCTTTTCGCATCTTTAAAAAACAAAAACATATTGACGAGTTTACATTCGGGGTTTTGCATAAATTAATTTATTAAAAAAAAAAACAGAAAAAAAACTCAAACGCGCAAGTTTTGCTATTCCCTTTGAAGACTTGCTACCAATAACTAGTTAGTAGTCAGTAACTCAGTAACGTGAAAAAATACGTCAAATAATAAAACTTCATATCAGGATCGTACTTATAGAATTTTCGTTAATATGAAAATCTCACAGTTTCACAGGAAACACGATTTTGTGAATAACTTCTGCAAAAATTGTTTACTGCTGATGAAAATTTTGAACGCATAGTTTGGTCATTAGGTGCAAGGATTCCATGTGAGAATATGGAAATAAAAAGCAGAATTTTTGCAAGAATTCTCGCAGTCACTTTTCAGCTGAACTCGAAACTTCAGAAAATGTTTTGCATATTACAGAATCATAACTATCTCAAGATTTGAAGGGGCATTATGGATATTTATTCATCCAAAAGATTCAGTTCACTACCGAAATTATGAAAAATTCGTTGAAAACTGCTGATTATTCGGATTCACAACCATACATGCTACCAAAATATTACGTATTTGGGTTCAGGAGTTTATGACTTTCTCTGAGAACCTGCTATAATAATTAACATTTCTGTTGATTTTCCCCTATTTTTCTCTCTATTGCATCTTTCTAGTTGACCAACATATACTCTAGTTTCTCTTCTTATCTTGCGATTTAAGACATTAAATATGTGTTAGATACATAGCTGTAAGCTTGGTGTGATGTAATCTTCTGCGCATAGGATATTTTCGATTATTATACAAGTACGTACATTCCATGCTTAACATTTTAAATTGAGTCGTATTATAGATTACAATTTCTGCTTGGCTGTTAATGTATACCAGGCACCCTAGAAACCCCTTGACGCGAGGGCGATGTAAGGGTTGGTTGTAAAATCATGGCTGAGGAACTTGAATATAAATGTCATGACCAAATGAACATGTATAAGTGGTAATATCCAGGTCTTTAGAAACGTTAAGAACAAAGAAAAGGGAAAATGGTGATGTTGTCATCGTCTAATTGATGTGTTTTCTGAAAACTACCACAAAACACAGAGGTGATACAAGGTATTAAACAAGACTGTACGTTAATACTTACTCTCCAAACTTTGAGATCGTCCCATATTTTCTTTACGGTTACTAAATCAACGATTCCTTCTTTGGACTTCATCTGAGGCTTTGTTCAGGAAGATTATCTCGCACCATTACAATAAAAACAACGTTGTTCAAATGAACAGTCACAATGAATGCATAGCTATAGAAGACGACTTCGAAAGTTTCACAGTTGACCGCTTCTCACGTGTGATAGACTAGCTTGTCTTTGTTAGAATTGTGACTTTATCCCTGCTTGGAATTTGATGCGGACATTTTTAGCGAGGATCTGGACCCCAGGGGTGTGGTTGAATTTGCAAAAAAATAAATATTATCTATGAAAGATTATTTTACATTAGCATATAAAACTACATTTTTTATATACTCAGAATTATTACAAGTAATTGAGTCCTATAATATGGTTCTCGATTGGCAGGACCGTGAAGTACAAGTATTGTGATTGTGCACAATTGCTCTGTTTGGATGAAAACACAATTGTCTCTGCAAACATGATATGTGAAGATAGACCAGGACCGTAAACAGCATTAATCCACTACTATCTATTGCACCAACGATCCTTGCATATGAAACTGGTCACGGTTTTGGTCGATCTACAGGTTTATATTGAGAAATATACGGTGTTTTCACCTTCAAATCAGTTATTCTGCGCAAATGCACTAGCCTTTGTTCATGGCCCCGTTAATCCAGAATAGTGAGACCCATTGTATTGCCATTATTCTGAGCATACAACAAAACAGTGTCTTTTACGTCAACCGAATAATTGTCTTTCATATGTAATATTTCATTTTCGGCACTCAAACTGCACCTTTTGGAAATTCTCGCTAAAACGCGTCAGGTTCTTTCGGAATGTTTTTGTTCATTTGAATGTCAATATTTCTGAATGCCGGTGTGATGGATAAGAATGTCCAGGTGATCAGTGTCCCTTATCATATCCTTTTATATTGCAACCAAGGACAGACACTTGTTTCCAATATAGAGAAATGTGTCCTAGATGGGTTGGGAGATAGGACCCGGACACTCTTAGCCACGGGGCATTCTTAGCATCCACACCGGGTCTTGGATAAGATGTTGTAAAGTTTTAACGCAACTCACATCTCCCATTTTCAGCAATACTGCGCAAAGAAGAATGTATGGGGTAATAATAATCGATGACATGATAATAAAGGTTAAATAGAAGGCATGGGTTATTATAGAGAAGCGTAGAGAACAAGACAAGGATACATCGTTAGAGGTGAGCAAACTTCTACAAGTCTCCAGTGTAAATCCGTCACTTTGTCCCCACACTATAAATAATAGAAAAAAACGATTAGTTTTTTTGTGTATTAATAGAAAATTAATCTGTCATTTTGTAAAAAGCATTCCCGTTCGCAAGAGTTTCAATAGGTGTAGATTTCAATTTCTTTGTAGAAATGTGAGTCTAAAACGTAAACTTTATTTTAAATAATTCCACATAGCTCTGAAACTTTCATGATGGATATCCTACATTTAGATTGGACAAATCAAACTATGCCTTACACAAAACATATGTTCATCGAAAAAGAACAGTCATGCCTTTTTTTACCTGTAATTTTCCCCAAAAGCAGCTAAATCCTCATATATCTGACGGAAAACTTGGAGCTCGAGACTACATACGCTTTATGCTTGACATTTTCTCCACTCTTATAATTTGCATTCTACTCTGTGTATTCTAGTGTAAGAATCTGTGTAAATGCGAGATGAAAACTGTTTTTGATATTTTAGCGTTTGGATTAATAATTTACATAAGAACAAGTTCAATTTGCACGAAACACGACAATTTCATGTTGCGGAGACTCACATTTCTTTTTGGCGTCACTGAGAATATCTCTGAGATCATATGGGTCGGCCATTCCATGGTTCCCAACATATCGCCCAAACAACTTGAATACCACGTCGTTTGGTTCTTCTCCATCCCTCTGTAAAAATGAATACTGGACACTGAGCAACACTTTTGTATCTGCATGTATATCTATGAAAGTGTTTTCCAGGCTGTGGTAAAATCAAAAGAAATGCTCAATTATCCACTAGAAAATATACCAATAGATTCTGCTGCTTTTTCCACATTCTAAGCTTTTGTCGTGCGCGGATGGTTCTTTGCAAGAAATGGTGTTATTCACACTGTTTCCCGATTAAAGAGAATACACGTTTTTTTTTCGTCTGCATGTTTATATTAATAACATTCGAGCAATTTCTTGCAGACTCTAAATAATTCCTTTTATATATTCAGTTTCTCACCTCTAGGGGACCATTTGGCAAATCTATTGGTCTGAAATAAAATGGAACAAAGTATAATCAGTACTTTTTTTCAATATGATGATTGAATGCAATGGACTTAAACATTTACTTCACGAACAGAAAATATCAAAACATCAGCTTTGGTTCGTATCAAATATACATTCATAAAGTTAGACCGCGGTTCGCAGTTCGTTATTCGGGACCAGTCATTCAGCGACTCATAACAGCGCCCCTAGCAGCGCCCCCTGGCGTCAGATTTGGGATACGAATATGCAAAGATATAGAGCATGACATTCTCTCTTGCTATGCAGAGTTTGGAGTTCAAAGTACTCATAATAAAAAAATTACAGATTTCCATATCTGAAGAAATAATTGCTGGTCTCCTCGACTAATGAACTGCGAACCGCGGTCTAACTTTATGAACGTTCAAATATTGAGGATCATCTTTCTTAAGTGAATGTATAAAGCAAGATTATTTGAAAGACTATAGGTATAAATATACTGAAAATTTGATATGGATTCAGTAATAACGGATCGATCATCATTTGATCATTCAGCAACTTAAGAACTTACACACTCTCTGCTTTTTTCTCAGCAAATATTCTGAAAAGGAATTCGGACTCTTCGAAGGGTTTGTAGGTGGATGGAATGATCACGTATCTGCCGGGTTCCAACTCAAATCGGATCGTCTTCTCTCGATATGGCGAGTAAAGACCCGAGGTCTTCTTCAGAATCAGGGCACTCCGTTCGTAATTTTCTCTTAATGGATCCTCTCTGGCTCCTGGTTTGAGCTGCAAGCGAATCAAATCACAAAATTAACTCAACGTGTCGCTCTTCTATAATTCGTTTTTTAGTTTAATATCTATGATTAGAATGAGTGAACAACACGAAATACCAAGACATAAAAAAATCAATCCCGAGATGACAAGATGGTGCAGAAATGATCAAACAGCCATTCGATGTTTATGCTAAATAATGCTGATTACAAGGTGTTGGCAAAAGGGGGCTAGCGATTAATTTCAATTTTTCTACCACTCTTAACAAGCCATTATCTCTTTGCATGCTCATTTTATACAAATGATTTGGAATGCAGGTGTCTATTCCGTCATTCAACATTCAGCCGTCGTCCATGAAAGAATTTCCGCGTCCACAATCCGAAGATCTATTTCATATTTCATATAACAGCATTCGCACCAAATTAAACAAAAACAAACCACCACCACAGTATATATAAACATAAGCAGCCAGTTTCCTGCAAGAGAGAAGCGGTCAGCAGTTTTCAATGACGCCGACAAGACATCATGATGTCCAAAAATATCAAATCAGTATCGCTGACCAGTATCGATTTTCGTTGTAAAGACGTTATCTGGAGAATGATCTATCTCAGTCACGTTTTGATTGTGACCGTTCATATGAACACCATGAGAAACTTGGAAGTACCGGCAGGCTGGAACAGGGCGATTAATGCGAAACAGATCTTTTGATAACGAACGCAGAAATTCCTTGAGAACGACGGCGATCGTGTTCAAACGATCAATAGCCAGTAATCGATATATGAAGTCTTCATGTTTAACATCCCATGAATCACTATTCTGTATCCAAGACAACAATTATTTGTAAAATGCTTTCACATTTGCCATTTGTAACATTTGGCATATACCATTTCATAGCTAGCCATATTCGTTGACATTTTCAGCACTACCCTTCAAGTAGTTCTCCTTACACTAAACCCCACAACCCTCTCTACAAGACAGCACGATGTTCCTACCCACTAATTGCGATCAAATGCTGCTTCAGTCTTGAAGAGAAAGGTGCTCAACAATGATACCAGTAAGACAGTATGCTGTTCTTGCTGTCAAAGTATCATCTCTAACAGATTTTAAATGGATTTCAGAGTCATTCCCAATAGTTCGAAAAACACAGGTAGCCCAACTAATGTCTGTGTCGCTGCTTTCAACCCACCTGATAAATGTCAAAGCCAATACTGATATTTTTACTTCTGTCTTTGACAACTTCCAACAGGGACACAACCACCGTGCTGCCGTTTGTTTCTGGGTCCAGGTTTAACTTAAACTGTGGGTTCTTCCAGTATAGGGCTGTGGGTGACAGAAAGGCATCAATTATTATTCGATTAACGAAAAGTAAAATAAAAGTACCTCTCCCCGAAAGGCAATACAGGATGGTAAGTAAGTTAATATTGGCCGAAAGTAGATCTCTCCAGAAAGTTCATGATTGGCAAAGAGTCAATCTAGTTGTCTTGACTAGCCAGTGACATTGTTTTCAAATAATAAAATAAACCAAACAACCGCTCAGTATATGGGACTTTCAATATTTCAGTCATCGAGTAAACAGGTATATTAATTGATCTACCTGTACTTTCAGCTGTTCGGATTTCAGTATATTTGCATCCTTTAAACATCATGCGAAGGAAATGCAAAAGTCAAATATTCACCTAGAATCGAGGCATGACCGAAGAAAACGAGATGGAAAAAATATCGGAAGTCTATTAGTGCATGAAAAGCATCACAACAGTTAAAAGATGTGAAGATTGGTGCCACCAAACCCAATGGAAGAAGTTCAGCGAAAAGCAATTTTGTACGGATTTCTTTATCTTACCCACTAATGGAAGAGTTTATATTACTTGTGTGCTGAATAGATGTACTATAACTTGCTATCCTTCAATGTATTAATATAAGCTGTACAAATGCAAACTGAAAAAGGATGCAAAAGGAAAACATGGCCAATCCAACAGCCTGGGCAGAAAAGGTGGGCGACAAAAGTCAGACAAGACATGAAAGCACCATCAGGCTTAAAAATATCTGAACTTTATCGCCATGCAGGATAACCAGTGAAAGGAGATTTGTATTGGTGAAGCAACTACTGTTAGAAGCATATAAGAGGTTATAGTTTCAATTCTAAAGATAGGAGTCTATTTGATAAGAATTATTAAGGTGAATAAAATGGCTTCTAAATCACCTATCAAGGATTTAATATTGTCACCAGTGAACGACACAACGCCACTGTGAATGCCACCTGCCCCTTACATAGTACCTTGATAAGGAGGGTTACCACACCCACCCGCTGAAACCCCCCGCACCCAGGCATCTTTGTGCACAGTTGTCTCCCATTGCTTCTTCTCCTGAAATACAAAGTAGAGGGATAACGTCTGCTCATGTTCATGAGTGCATCCCTATTCTATGTACCGTAATATTATTAATGAAAAAGTCCATTGATTTCTTAAAAGAATTATTATTTACCAGAGGACGATGTCGATGATAGCGGCCAGAATTCAGGTATTTAATCTTCATATCTGGCATCATTGGATTGACAAGTCTTAGGAGTAGGAATGATGATGTGTTTGAGAACAGTCTGAATTATCTAGATAACAGAAGCCTATGCATTGTACATCTTCTTGTCAAATAAAACAAGTTATAAAGTCTATACTGGGCATTTCAAGATCGACTCTATAACATGATGGGTGTGGCCAACAGAAAGCAGAGACGAGCAAACAATATGTGGAGGTGGTGAATCGATGTGTGACTACCATATCTTCAGCAACCTCTGCCGTTAATGCGTCGGGCAACAGGTGAGTAAACTCCAGCTCACTGAACTGATTTATCACATCTTCCACCGTCATCCTGTGAATGAACCACAAAGCTATTATATTAACGGCATTTTGAACAAAATGACTCAGTAACGTCAGATAAATACGTATACATAATCAAGCCCTTCCTCCAAATATATAAGCAACAGGAAACATCTGAAGAGTTAATTGGCGAATCAATAGTATTAATACTTGACGGAGAACAATCACTATTCTCTTACTGCAAAAGGGAACAAGAAATAAATATGCAAGCTGGAGCATTAAATCAACAAAACAAATCTCGAACAGCAAACAGGATGGTGTTCCGTCGAAGCTGCTTCGTTGTCTTTGATGTCGAGTACACTTTCCGATTATTGTTTTCAATTGAAAACTACATTTTCGGCATTCTGATTAAAGAAAATGGAATTTCAGAACAAACCATATTCTTTTGATGAAGTTTTTCAATATTTCCGCTTACCAGAACTCTCCTTCGTTGTCAATTACAAGACCTACTTTCCGTCTGTCTTCCATAGATAACATTTTCCATTCGCTTGATCTAAAAAAAACACCCCATTAATAAGACATTTCAAGCCATCGACATACAAGTGAGAAACACAAACCTAAAGAGAAATGTATAAATTAGAGAATATACATGTCTAAATGTGGCAGTTACGAATCAAGCACATATCTAAATGTGGCAGTTACGAATCAAGTACCTATCTAAATGTGGCAGTTACGAATCAAGTACATATCTAAATGTGGCAGTTACGAATCAAATACATTTCTAACTTCATGTGGCAGTTACGAATTGTCTGTAGACTTGATGTGTTGTGGTGGTGTTCAATTTCTCGTTGACAGAAAGGACTGTAACATACCGGTGTGGATGACTTACTCTGTACTCTCTACTCTGTACTGTTTACTCCGTACTGGCCACAGGTAATCATCTCAGCATATACAGATGATATATTACACATCGACCACACTACACACCACACTCTCAGAAATATTCAGGGAATGATCCTGAATAGATCAGGTTGCACATCCACAACTCAATTTCAAGGATTTTACCTGAAATCCAGGGATAATTTCCCGAAATTCAGGTATATCAATAATGAAATAAAGGTAAATTACCTGAATTTTAGGGTATTTTACGTACCTGAATAGGGTCGAGAGCTTGCTAATCAGGATGATTAATTTGCCTGAATTTCAGGGAAAATCCTCTCATTCAGAGATCTTTTTCCTAAAATTCAGGTAATCAGCCCTGAATTTCAGCCAAAATCCCTGAAATTGAGTTGTGGTTATACAACCTAATCAGTTCAGTACTATACCTGAATATTTCTGAGAGTGTATTCTATAGATTATTCAAGGATACCTATTCAATAGCACCAATGATTGGAGAATTTAGGACCACTTCACGACACAGTTCGATTTATATTATTGATAGGCAAATGGACTCACTATGTATTAACATTATATATAACAGATATCGACCTAATCTATCTTTCTGTCCCATGTTTCCCATCAACGTCAAAATTATTGTTCAAATGAATACGTCACCCATCTCATCGAAATCTGACATGTTTCAAAAGCTTTGTTACGGAATACATTTATGTGCCTTGCGCTATTTACATTTTTCTTTGCGCAAACTATATTTTTCAGCGATACAGAATGTGAGGTATGAGAGCATGGTTATACTTTATATATTTCTTCATAATTATCTATATTACCCAGATACCATGGATGTATACACCAAATTCAGAAATTGAAGAAGAAAAATATTGGGAAAATATCAATATTATAGGTACTGGATATATTCGTCCTTCTTTCTGATGCATTGTCATTTGTGGACGGTTAAGGGAGAAGAGGCAAATCTAGTAGTAAGGTTATGGATGGATTTAATCATAGTCGTATGATTGGTACTCACAACCTTGCTTCTTTGATGTAGTACTTTCTAAACTAGCTATGAAGGACCAGTGCGTGAATCGTTTTAATAATCTTCAAATTCAAACACTCTCACCAGCAGAACATATTGGCGGGTAAGAATCTACAAGGAATTTTAATATATTTAAGATATTGCTGATTCTCGACTTTACTGATAGGTTACATAAATATAAATATAAATGTAAATGTTACCTGTCGCTCCATGGCCCATTCCACTCTCCTTTGCCCCACGGATTCCGTAATCGTATTAAGCGGTATTTCTTTCCGCCTCTATCAATCTTAAATGTGAAGAGGAATAACATGAAATCCCATATGTACAATATTCTGGGACGTTGTACTTTAAGATAGAAAAGTTTATGGAAATCGCCAAAACTATAGCTATACAGGTCTTAAATGCTTCAATGGAAGAGAACCCTAGCTCCAATAGATGATAAGTTATAGTTCATCCTTGTATAGTTCAAGCGTAATTAAACTCTTAATGGAGCCAGTAGGCCTAAATATTTGACAGCCACAGCCGCCATCCATTTGCGTACACTTCGCCATCCATAAGATGGCTTGCGAATCGTGTGTCTCCATTATTGCGGAGCGATATCCGGTACTTTACCGGATTCTGTTCGGCCTTCATACGGCGGAGAACAGACTCGAGAAATCTGATAAATTACAGGTTTTCATACCACTTCTGAAACAGATATTGCCTGGGCTTACAAAATATATAGGTATGTATAACTTTCGTATCATCCAAGAGGTGTGGTGGATCTGAAATTTTGAACAAGTAGTTCATCACATGACTCGAAAATGGCGAGTTACGTTGGGGTTACGTCGATAGACTTTAGCTGATTGGCTGACGAAGTCACGTGATATTGATTTATGGAAATTCCCTCTGGCAGTTGCCGAAAGTAGGCTGAACATGGATACACACGATCCCAGGGTCAGTCTTACCGCGTATAGATGACCGAGATGGTTACAGATTGAGCCGCCATCAACATGTATTCGTTCCTGACCGAGTTCCTGTGATGACCTAACAGTACATGTACAAGAAGCCTGCGCTCCTTTCCAGGTCACAAACCCCCATTGAAGTTTTTGCATCTGAGATTATTTTCAGGACTTGACTTCCGGGGAACATTGATTGGTCATTACACCGGACTGGGCCAAAAATGACCTGTGGGGTATTTTAAAACGTTTCTATCATATTTGAATCTCAAATATATCAAATTTAATCGGAAAATCTGGGCCAGTAATGTGTGTCGGGCTGGACGACCCCATTTCTGGCGGTCTTATCTCAAAAAAATTGTGGGGAATGTATGCTGAATTTTTTATATGTTTGAGCGGAAAGGCCAGACTACTTGGTGTCGTGTGTCATTTGTGACGGTTTCTCAAGATGTGTTCTGCCAATTTACTACACATAAAGTAAGGCGATTATTTAGTGGTTTGTGACCTCCACTCTACAGGGTAGAGAGTCCTTTACACATGTACATGAAGAGTTTCTCTCTTTATTTGGTCCAGTCTGCAGGAGAGTGACCATTACAGCTGTGTATTAATATGCTATCTTAAGGCAAAACGATATAATACAGATCAAAGATATAATACCTGTAAAATACCTATATTTATGTAAGACTGCATGGTCTGGTCTAAGACGAAATAAACCTCTAGGAACTATTTTCTAATATGTATTGCGTTCAACCCTACAAACAGTGAGGATTCACCATATAAGAGAAAGCTGGATGACCTTCCTAAAAACATGCTTCTGTATCTCCTGACATCCTTATACGCTCATACTAACAGCTTGTATCACTGACGTTCCTACTCTCCTTGTTAGGGACATCAGTGATACAAGCGGTTAATATGAGCGTATCCTTATAAAAGCGAGTGTGAAATCTTATTTGTATTCTCACCGAAGAACATTTCAAAAGTTTAAAGTACTTTGAGTGAAATACAGTATCGGTAAACCCCGTCATGCTAAATATTCGTGTTTTTTTCTTTATAAAAATGTACAGGATTCATTTTCCTGCACGAGATGTCATGATGTCTTGCCGACATCACTTAAAATTGTTAACCGCGTCCTTTGGAAGAAACTACAGCTTGTTTCTATAGGTATCTTTATGTCGGCATAATCTCATGAATGATATTCGAAATTGGGCGCGGAACTTCTGTATAGATTACAGCTGACTACTCAATATCGGATCGAAGACTTGTATATAATTATATCGCCAAGAGAACGGTGATACACCTGGGGTAAAGTCCTCTTTATCAAATATTACCCAGCAAGAATATACTCTGACTCATTTCCAAGAGTTGTCGCGTTTTCACTCGTTTACAACACTTACCATGGCCAATTTTGTAACGCTGTAAGCATGGCCCTGATATAAGCCATTGGCTTGCTTGACTTCTCTGGGTGCTGCTTTCGTTTTCTGCAATTGATAAAAAACATCCGTGATCAGCATCTTAAAACGGATCATCCGCGTAGATGTACATGGACATATGAGCTACTGAAATGTCAACACATAATTCCAGGAATGAATAGATAGAGCATTACATTAAAATCTATTGCATTCTATATACATGTCAATAAACATGTATAGCAATTATTGTGTATTTTATTCCTTGTATTATATCACTCTACATCAAAAGTTCAAATTATATCAATAATAGTTTGATAGTGTCGCTGCAATTAAAGCTATTTTCACTGAATATGAATTATGTAATCCATGACAATATATAGAGCAATTAACATTGTCTGGTTTGTATGCAATTGTTGTGGTAATCTTATTCCGACGAATTATCTAGAGATAAAACGAATGTACCAAAACTTTCCAATTAGGGTTTGGAGCATACCCTCTTCGGATTAGGGCATATTAGCACTCATCATAAGTCATAATGTATCTCAAACAGTAAAAATGTTGGATAACTAACAAATATTGCTCCGGCTAAGAGAGAGTTCATGGCATAGGTCCGAGAGAAGATGGTATAGAGCGTTTCTGGATCAGGTTTCTTGTCCTTGGTAAGGTCAATGAGCTCAGAGATTCCTCCCGTCATGTCCACGAATGCGTCATGAACACGGCCACCGTCAATCGCCTCGTAACACCCGTACAACCTTAGTTAAAAAAGATATATATTATGCATTACACACATGTTTGATAAGTGATCTTTCTGTTCTCTTTAATTATTCGCAATGTGTTTTGAATGAAGCACGAGAATAGTTTTTGAGCGATTATGGTTAAAAATCCACGGCATATTTTCCTTAATTTGCTTATGAAATTAACAATGCTCACTACTGAAATTGTTGGCTCCTGCACTTTGGTAAATCATGATGGCTGATCGTTTTCATTCAGGCATCCAATTTCATGTCGCTATTTAACTCGTGAAATGGGGTATTTTCGTATTGATATCAGGCTTCGTTAGTGCCCTATATCCGGCAGTATGTATAAATCTCAATAACGGTCCGCCACAAACAGGTAAAGCTACAAGCTGAAGAAGATAAGTCTTGCTACATTACTTGGCATAAGCCTTCTCCAACAGCGCTGACCAGAACTCATTGGGGTCGCCTTTGTTCGAAGCATATATGAGTGCTCTTCCGCGATACGTGGGTAACCTGTCATCTATAGTGACCTCTATCCATTTGTCATATCGCCAGAAGTTGAAACGGAAGAGGCCTGCAATAGCAAAACGTATATTACAGAAAGACAGTTAAAATGTTTGCTATTTTCTTTTCCTCATAACTAGTCGGTAAATGACATTGATGGCGACGAAGCATCTGTTCCCCTATGTCCCGAACGGGATCACAGAATTGGTACAATCCGTTTTTCCTACTTTACTTCTTAAACAATAGATTCGCCCCGGTGGACCGACGCGCGACTTCCAGCTTGAATTTGTGGTTCGTACTTTCCCTCTCCTTTCTTTGGCTAGAGAATGGAGAATATATTTAGTCAGGAATAACTAGACTATTTTTGACTTGAAGTTGCCAAAATCATTAACGCAAGCATAATGGCCCTTTGAGTTTCTTGGAATAGTGAGATAATTTGGCGGTGCATATTAAACCGTATTTACTTAATATCAATAGTTAAAAGTCTACCCAATGCTATATGCAAGGACGTAGCTTACGAGCCACAAATGTAGATCGGCAGATACGACTGCCAATTCGCCGGGGAAAACATATTGTCTAATAATTACAATGAAAAATTGGAATTGACGTATTCCTATTTATAAGGTTATTTTCTTTGTATTAAAGTTTGCACTCATCATACTAACTAAGCTCGTGGGCAAATGTAACAAAGGCTTCTTTTAATATATAGGCATAACATTCACCTTCTTTAGAATGCCTCCGTGCACAAAACATATTCTTTCTTTCAATTGCTCCAATAGCAATCCATGTTAGCATGACGTTGTTGTCTATCTTATACCTGGTGAATGGGGTTTGGCATTTTGCCAGGTTCGTTATATGGCATTAGACAAAAAAACATCACGAACCTGTGTAATCTCTTTCAAAGCCCTGGTCAAAGGGCACCACTCTTCTGAGAAGTTTCTGGTTGGTAGCAGCAATTGTGGCAGCAGCGGCCATGAACCAGCAGTCACCTTGAGAAAGTGTTTCATACGAATATATATAACGGTTACCAATATTTCATGAGAACGTTGAATCCAATCTCACAATATTCATACTGCAATGCTCAATGTAGAGAGATGCAATTTAGAGACCAAGGGGATCCTTCAGGCACACGGTACCTATTTTTTGAAAGAATTATAGGTGGTCTGATAACCGTGTATGTTATAGGTGGTCTGATAACCGTGTATGTTATAGGTGGTCTGATAACCATGTATGCAATATACTTGTGACCAGTATGATATACCGAGATATTCCTCATACCATGCTGAATACAAATATGATATCTAATAGACCAATAATATGGAATAAAGAATATAATTACAGGAACAAATCTTCTATGCGTTATCAGCAGAAGTCAATAAAGAATTATAGACAACATTAAACGGGCGGTGGAAAATGATGCCGGAGTACTGTCAAGAAGTTATGTGACCCCGCAGACAAATATACTGACTGCATATTTCTAAAAACTTCACAAGATCCAAAAGTGATCCCTGTGATGATTTTTTATCCCAGCACTGTTGAAATTCAGCTCTAAAAATAACACAAAGTCTTAGCTACAATTTTCACTATGTTAGATCTGAAAATTACATTGAAATCTATCTTTTTAAGATTTGCCCATGGCCATGCATCAATATATATTGTCAAATTCGAGTGAACTTCTAACAAAGGATCTCACCTCTATTGTACGGCAAATAGCGGATGTGTGTCAAATACCAGCTTCATGCAAGATCAAGCACTTGGTGAGTGACACAAGTGACAATGAACAGTGGCAGATTGAATAGAAACACCAAAATGGTAAAACTTGTTATGCCCAGAGAGTTTCTCAATCAATACAATTTGCTTTCAGGTAACCTGCCTTAGGTAAATCCTGAACTACTTCATAATATTCTCGATGTCAGACTGACGAGAATTCCTCTTGACATGATCGATTGTGAGAATTACAATAAATACATGAAAACAATAAGTATAAAGTACTTCCCAAATTGATATTCATATTTAATAATCTACACTGACGCAGAGAATTTACATTATTTTATGAGTATTTCAACAGTGTGTCGTTTTTGTCATTATTGACTTCTGCTGACAGCGTCTAGAAGCGTTGTTTCTGTAATTATATTCGTTAATTTACAATGTTACACATTAAGAGTTATCATATTTGCATTCAGGACGATATGAGGATTGTTTTCGGTATACACCAACTATATATGGTTATCAGACTACCGGTAGTTTTCCAATAAAACGGTTGGAGACAATCTTGACTACAGATTTTATCGTCATCAGTCAACTTTAGGATTTTGATGCTGACTTTTGCGGGAACTGTCATACCGGGAATAAATATAAATAAACCGTATTTAATAACAACAATAAATACACGCCTACAATCAGATGAAAGAAACGTCATGAATAGTCTGATATTGAACAGTCTGATATTGAACAGTCTGAACAGTCTGATATTGAACAGTCTGATATTGCATTGATTGTTAGAGTTTATAGACATGGATACCTTTAATATTGCGTCGATCATTCAGTATTTCTCCCAATAAGCATTAAAATCTATTACTTTTCGCAAATGGATTGTGTTTTGTCTTCAAAGGGGACTTTTACCCGAAAACTGATTAATCAAATTTTCCCGCTCGTGTCAGTCTTTTGGCGATATCTTCCCAATAGTTTCGATTAAGGCCATAAAAATTCAACCACTTCTCAATCTAGACATGAGGAATATAATTTCGCATTTACATTTCTTTTGTACGTTATTCTGGTCAATATGACTGTCAATGGGGTTAAACCCAGTTAAGTATGAGAACCCGCCCAAATGCAGAGTCAAATTAATGTACAAGTGCCACACAAGCAACCGGAGTGACACTAGTACGTACTATATGAGGAAATGTTTCATTAATTTGTGTGATACTTGAAGATCAATTTAACGCTGCTTTTGGGCGTTACCTAACCACAACTGTTCCTATCAATAATACCTGCGGCTGATAGTCACAAGCGACGAGTATGGATCTCCGTTCGCTGTAAACCCCATACCGTATAAATATTCATACTGATGCTCCTTACCGATTATTTTCTGGAAGTTAATTCCTTCTCCTCCACGCTTGTCGCTTTTATTCCCAGCGCTGGTGATTAGCAGTACACGAGCCGTTTTCACAGTGACCCAACCTCCCCCATATTACGGTAGACACCATGTTGTGCATGTCTGTCCAAGTGCGCATGCATAGTGACCCCAAAATACACAATATTGCGTCTACCGTAATATGGAGAAGGTCAGGGTCGCTGTGGAAGCGGCTCTTGTATAGCTAATCACCTGCGCTGGGAACTCTAATAAAAGGGACAAGCGTGGAGGAGAACAAATTAGCTTCCAAAAAATAGCCGGTAAGGAGCATCAGGATGAATATTTATACGATGCGGATTATAGCACACGGAGATCCATACTCGTCACCAGCACACGGAGATCCATACTCGTCACCTGTGACTATCAACCCCAGGCATTATTGATAGGAACAGTTGTGGCAGGGTTGGTTTACCTAACTAGGTTTAACCCGATTGAGAGTCATATTGACTATTAAATAACGTTCAGAATAAATATGAAATTATATTTATTTTTTCATTTTTCTTCTTCAAATAGCTTCTGTGGTGTCTACATTGAGGCGTGTTTGGGATACATCATATTCTAGACTTTACAACGAAAATCATATGGATAAAGAAGACTGATCAGAGATACGGATTCGATCATTGTGGAACATCATGATATCTTGCCGGCATCATTGAAAACTGTTGATAGCTTCTGTCTTACAGGAAACCAGCCTATTATTATGTATACTACGATGTATTCTTTTAATTTAGATGCTAATACTATAATATCTAATACTATAATATCTAATACTATAATATCTAATACTATAATATCTAATACTATAATATGAACTAAGTATTGAGAGTATGGACGCGGAATTAATGGAAGACGGCTGAATAAAGAATGACGGACTAGACGCTTCTATATCAAATGTGGAATATGATATTCTTGGAAGGATACATACCGAGCTCTCCCTGGTCGATGTCATAGTGTGTGGCTTTATCATTTATGAATATTGGATTCCTGACAATTTCCTGGAAAAGAAAAAATAAATCAGATCGTTTCATGCATAAAACGATAATAAATCGTACGTGTTTTCGTTTGTATTCAGACATTGTATTGTTGCTGGATGTACTCTGCATCATGCTCCTTTCACAATTGGTATTGGTATCGCCCGGTGTACAGACCTTTTGATCTTTGGTATATGTTGGCATTGCGGGAAGTTGATGCTGGGTCGATATCGGGCCTTACAGACTAGTCTTTTGTGTTAAATGCCGTCCTTTTCATCTGACGACGATACAGCTCACCAAACCCCAGTGTACGAGTTGTCACAGCGACACAGCTCACCAATACCAATATATGAGTTGTCAGAGCATTTCCATCATAGCTCTCTAGATTTGTATCTAATACCGCTTCTGCCGGTGCTAGGGGCCGTGTGGTCATGTCATCCAAGTTGACACATGAATAGGTACAATAAAAGCGTACCTGAGATACAACACATATCACGAATCGTTAGATTCTTGGTATGTGCTTTAGAATAGGTTAACCAGAAGACTATACTGTGAAGTCATGTGGCTCTGTCAGTATGTCGGCACCTCTTCCCACTTCCCTTATATGTGTTGTACGTTTTCGTTTGTATTCAGACATTATATTGTTGTTGGATGTACTCTACCTCATGTTCCTTTCACAATTGGTATTACGTGTTTTCGTTTGTATTCAGACATTGTATTGTTGTTGGATGTACTCTGCCTCATGTTTCTTTCACAATTGCTTGTGTCTCAACATAATGTCGGATTTCAACTCCAGACGAATGATCAAATAGCCACCCCGATAGTTCATTGTTGAACTGAATTTAATAGATATGAAAAGCCAGAGCGGAAGTTGCGATACAAACTGTTGGTTATAGTAAGCTGAGGTCAATGAGTGTGAAGGATTCAGAACAGAGAATTGACGACGACAGTGGAACGGGATTGAGCTAGGATTGGGAGACGTTTCTGAGTACGATCTTTAACTGTATTTTAGTAGCGGGTGGTTGGTAGGGTGTCCGGTGGGCACGGGTTCCTGTTGCTTCTTTGCATTTTGCTGAGAAGCAAGAGGAACTTGATAATGTGATATCTAGCACTGAAATATCACTGTTGAAATCGACGTTAAATCGACGTTAATTCACTCACTCACTCACTCACTGTATTTCGGTAATCGTTAACGATTTTGTTTAGTTTCGTGCATCTCATTTCAATGGAACGGTTCTGTTGAAATGGAATTTTGTATGTGGATATGAACACAGGATAATGCTGCTATAATCTCAGATATGGTTCTGATCACTATAGACAGCCGTCAGCTTTAAGCACCATAATCCAAGCAGGATATATAAGCACCATAATCTAAGCAGGATGTATAAGCACCATAATCCAAGCAGGATATATACGCACCATAATCCAAGCAGGATATATAAGCATCATAATCCAAGCACACTCTTAAAACGCAAATGTTATATTTAACATCTAGAGGGTTGGAGGAGGGAAAACATTTAGAAAATGTTGTTTCACCACTTTTAAGTGTTGGATGCAACAGCTTAAAATGTTGTATTTAACACTTAAAAGTGGCGAATACAACACTTTCTAAATGTTTTCCCTCCTCCAATCCTCTAGATGTTGAATCTAGCATTTGCGTTTTTAGAGTGCAGGATATATATAAACATAGGCTAGGTTCTTGGACGAGAGAAATCGTGAACAGTTTCCAATCATACCAAGAAGACATGGTGATGTCACTATCATCACATCCGTGTCAATGACCATTTTTGTTTTCCCCCTCGCGCTCTACGAGAAATTGCCTTAGTCATGCTTTATGACTGGTCATATGAACACCACGGAGATATTTCATTGCACGATGTTCATACGGCCCTAGCATCAAGTTACGCGGAATTAGACAGGAGTTACGGAACGTATAATCAAGTATCTTACTCTCTATCCTGATATTTCACTGTCGGTTTGTATAATTTGAGAAACTTTGAGAGAAGGCGATTAGAGATATAACCCAGTCGAAGACAGAAAGTCGGTAAATGACTGGTATGCTATACATTCGCGATGACATGGTGTTCGTGTCAGTAAGCTTGATAATATAACTATTTTATGATTGAGTTATCAGTAAATAAACCACACATCTTAAATTGCAAACTTGTTCAACTGTAACCCAGTCCAGTACCTCGATATTAACTTGACGAACAGTAAGGGTATATGAAACAATAAAAAGGCTTCAATATTGTTCTGTTTTAGATGTTTTTACGTCTTAGGACAGTAGAAAACAAAAATACATGGGATTTTAATTAGGACCTGGAATGTTGTGTTGTAACGTTCCCAAATAACATAGTAAACTCTGATCTAGAAGTACACCGGTAGATATGGTAGATATGTCAAAGCCACATCAGGTATAACTGGTTTGAACCACTCTATTGCCTTAAGGGTTATTCGCTCGTCTAGCTGCACTTGTTCATTCTTTATCACACTTAAATACAATAACTGTTAATGCAGCCATATCTACTGTTGGACTAACGCATACTGGTACCTAGAAGAAGTACGAGTATGTGTCTGATGTGTATTAATGTGGATATGGACAAACATGACCCATGGGTAAATTTGATATGCAGCTCCGGTGTTTTACTTAAGGCGTGTAACAGAGCTCGTGCTCAGGTTATTCCTAACGCCGAGTTGGGAACAATAGGGTTTCCCACTGTGCTGTCTCCTCCGAATGGATTCTGGTTATGGTCGTTTGGTAGAGGGTACCAATTTCAGATATATTAATGGCCCGTTCAGCACTGAATTATGTGTCTTCTGGCAACTTGTAAGATAAAATCCTACGCCCTAAAAGGTATCAGATTTTTTTTATCAAAGAACTTCTGTATAACAAAGTTCGGGTTTGGGGACTTACAAGTAAATATGGCTTATTTTACACACTGCTCATATTTATTGTCCTGTAATATTTTATTCTTTATCAAACTACACATGGATATCTCTGTCACCAGGATGATCTTGATTGTCATTAATAAAATATGTATTACGCCATACCTTGGATTTGTGTTCTTTTTGTCTATGTGTTGTTTGGTATGCTTCTCATCGCTGATCAGTATTCTTAATCCATATGAATTTCGTGAAAGTCATTATGTAGAGTAGGATGTATCTCAGTCATTATGTAGAGTAGGATGTATCTCAGTCATTATGTAGAGTAGGATGTATCTCAGTCATTATGTAGAGTAGGATGTATCTCAGTCATTATGTAGAGTAGGATGTATCTCAGTCATTATGTAGAGTAGGATGTATCTCAGTCATTATGTAGAGTAGGATGTATCTCAGTCATTATGTAGAGTAGGATGTATCTCAGTCATTATGTAGAGTAGGATGTATCTCAGTCATTATGTAGAGTAGGATGTATCTCAGTCATTATGTAGAGTAGGATGTATCTCAGTCATTATGTAGAGTAGGATGTATCTCAGTCATTATGTAGAGTAGGATGTATCTCAGTCATTATGTAGAGTAGGATGTATCTCAGTCATTATGTAGAGTAGGATGTATCTCAGTCATTATGTAGAGTAGGATGTATCTCAGTCATTATGTAGAGTAGGATGTATCTCAGTCATTATGTAGAGTAGGATGTATCTCAGTCACACTTTGATTGTGACTGTTCATATGAACACCATGCACAGGTAATGAATGTCTGATATTGTTCTGAATGCCAGAGAGAATTATGTTACTCCATATTTACTTCATGTGACATATATTGTCAAACTTACACAATAAAATAAGTGAATGTCTTCAAATTGTCAAACATCTACTTCTCGGCTTAGTGACAAACACTGATGTATTACACAATAATATAAAAACACTGACACGTTAAACACTTTTTTATGTAGAAAGAATTCTGCTTAGCAGGATTCTTACTCTGTGTAATAATTATCCAACACCTTGTAGTCTCGAACTAACTCTGGTTTCACGCTTATTTTTTCAATGTAAATTTCTCGCTGTTCATCTTACGCTATATAAAAATAAATAACAATTGTAGACAATGTAACCCCGGCAGTTTACCTGTCATAGCAAATATAGCGGTTTTCTTTCACTTCCGATGATAAGGTAAAGGTAAACTGAATTAACCGGATGAATGGGGAATATTATAGGTTATATAACAATGAGAGTTCCGCTAAACGATAAATATCACGGAACATGATATAACACCGTTATAAAACGGTTATACGATTTCCCCCGGATATACTATCTTGGTTTATCTAGATTGCGGAGTACCGTACGTTACCTATATTGCTGAGTACCGTACGTTTCATTAACACAATTCACATATCGATCATTCTTTTCAATGGATAAATATTTATGCTGTTATACTGTTTAACCCTGATTCTGTTGTCACCGGCTTGGGCGGTATTAGATAAACAGATCCAAGAGCAATGTTGTAATAGCCCTATCAATTTTTCTGACGGCAAATGATGAACTTTGTGACCGTTAGATAAGAGAAACGAAAAATGCAAGTTTTTTTCAAAACACAAGTCTATGAGACCCGATACCGATCAAGAGATTCATTCTCCACCATGTTAACCACAGTCACAAACTACAGCCACAATGATTTGTACAGCGGACAGGCCTCAGGAACTAAACATATACCAGCAGAATATCACCATAAACAGATAACAATTAAATGGAACAAATAAAGGTGGTGGAAAAAGATGCCGACGTACCGGCACTGACAAGAAGTCATATGTCCCCACGGGATAATAATCTGACTGAACATCTAAATACATCACAACAACAATGATCCCTGTGAGGATTTACATCTCAGCCACGCTTTTATTGTGACTGTTCATGTGGACATCTTGAATGACATGACCACATGACCCCTAGCATCGGCTTGAGCGGTATTACAAATATCCATGAGCAATGATGTAATAGTCTATCAATTCATCTGATGGCAAATGATGAACTATGTGACCGTTAGATTGAAGAAATGACCCAAAATGGGGAAAATATTGGTGGAGTTGGTGAAGGATAACATGACCACACGGCCCATAGCAACAGCTTGAGCGGTATTCGATACAAATGTCCAAGAGCAATTATGCAATAGGCCTATCAAGTCATCTGGTGGAAAACGACGAACTATGTGACCGTCAGATAGAAAAAACGGCTCAAACGGGGAAAATAATTCGAAACACAAATCTGTGAGTTTGTTAATCACAGTCACAAACAATTAACAATCACAATGATTTGAACAGAGGACCAGCCTCACTTCTTCTCCATGAAGGCCAGAAATGTTCTCAGAATAGACTAAGCGGCCTCTCAATGTAAAATGAGTACAGCATTTCCTGTGAACGTCTGAATATAGCCGAGACAGCTACATGTACATGTACATCCTGAACGGAAAATCACCTGTGAATTGACGTATAGTATATATATATATATTTCTTTTCAAGCGTCGGTGAGATCATTTTCTGAGAAATAAAACAACCCAAGCAAGCCTCCACATTGTCCCAGAATACAAGAAGGGAGAGGAATAATATTAGCCTCATTTGTGAAAGTCCTTCAACAGAAGACTATTAGAGCAATTTTCGGTATAGATATATTACTAACACTAACAGTGTTAAATTTGGCCGATTTCTCTGATATCGATCGTCAGCTTGGAGATAACAGAAATAATGTGAGCAGGCTTCTGTGTTGATTTGTGAATGTGGACTCTTCCTCATATCCACACAGTCAAGGCCTATCTTCCTCATATCCACACAGGCAAGGCCTATCTTCCTCATATCCACACAGCCAAGGCCTATCTTCCTCATATCCACACAGGCCAGGCCTATCTTCCTCATATCCACACAGTCAAGGCCTATCTTCCTCATATCCACACAGTCAAGGCCTATCTTCCTCATATCCACACAGTCAAGGCCTATCTTCCTCATATCCACACAGGCAAGGCCTATCTTCCTCATATCCACACAGTCAAGGCCTATCTTCCTCATATCCACACAGGCAAGGCCTATCTTCCTCATATCCACACAGCCAAGGCCTATCTTCCTCATATCCACACAGGCCAGGCCTATCTTCCTCATATCCACACAGTCAAGGCCTATCTTCCTCATATCCACACAGTCAAGGCCTATCTTCCTCATATCCACACAGTCAAGGCCTATCTTCCTCATATCCACACAGGCAAGGCCTATCTTCCTCATATCCACACAGTCAAGGCCTATCTTCCTCATATCCACACAGTCAAGGCCTATCTTCCTCATATCCACACAGGCAAGGCCTATCTTCCTCATATCCACACAGACAAGGCCTATCTTCCTCATATCCACACAGGCAAGGCCTATCTTCCTCATATCCACACAGACAAGGCCTATCTTCCTCATATCCACACAGGCAAGGCCTATTTTCTGTATTTATCATACGAGAGATAATTAACTCCAGTTAAGTTAAACTGTAAGTTGGTGTCCGGTAAAATGGACTCTTTAGATATGTTCATGTTCTGTCGATATGACTGAGTTCAGGCCTTTGAGGAGAAATCGCTATTTTTCATTCAACAATTTTCTTGTTTTATTATTAACAAGAGGGCTGTCGTGTAATCTGTACGCAGCCGCAGATTTGAGAATAGACGCAATCCAGAGATGCGAGAAAAATGCAGGTCATTGATAGACAGCAGAGTGGAAAATAATTATTATTACGGTAACGTATATTCTAGCAGACACGCAGTGTCCAAGTAGTACTATGATGTACCTTTGTAACGTAGCAGACAAATGTCAGATCCGGCGTTCACTAACCAGCCGTCGTTCATAACAAGATCGGATGAGGGATATATCGAGTTATATATGGGTAGTAAGCTATTATACAAACACATGTTACATGTTGAAACCTGAAATACTTTCCCACGAATGATTACATAAGGACTAATAGCCAAGAAAGCAAACAACAAGAAGTCTTCCGACTTTCGTCGGAAGCCTAATAATAATAAAATAAACACGTTAGCTTTTCGCAATTGAAGGAAACAACAATTCGCGAAGATGTTTAGAAACCATTATAATGTATCACTAAAATCTCAGAGAGAGACAGAGAGAGAGATTTCCAGCAGCCTATTTCCCTGTAATATCGAAATGCATACTAGTAGGGCACTGAACAATAAATAGCTGATTCGGTAGGAAGAAAACATTCTGTGCTGACGTATTTAATTTGTATGCGTGAAAAGAAGGATAGAATCTATGTGACACTGAGACGTGCCGGTAACAGGGTCACTCTGGTCTAGGCCACATGTACATCCCCAATGTCGGCTCTTCACAAGTGAGATACCGGTATACCTATTTAATAAGACTGAAAAAAACCCAGCCAAAACTGCATGTATTATCATTTTGAGGAGCAAGGCAGCATGAGGTGAGGACATATGCTCTCATTATCAGACTTGTGTAGACTGGGTACACATTGGTGTGGACACTGTTTATTCGAAGTTGGCATTGACAGAAAAATAAAAGACTCCAAAGGTCAGTATTAGACTTCATTGCAATAGCTTGAAGACCATGCCTCGTGACATCTGTGCATTAGGAGTGCATTGAAGTTATTGATTTGGATGAGTCACTCGATGTGATAGCCTGTCATCATATATAGTCAATACCAGTGCAATTGAAAGGAGGTATTCGGTTTGACCGAACTTTTTTCCTCCGTGTGTTGCGTTTATAAACCGAAATTTCTTTTTGCTCGTGTTCACTTGAAAAGTTATCAGTTTGAGAGAGAAAATGCTGAGTTTTCGTATTCTGTATTTTCCCCAAGAAAAGATAAGTCAAAAAAATATTACGAGTGTTATAAAATGGGCATTTGTTTGTTTTTGGAAGTTTTGCTGATATTCTTGGAGGGAATTCCCTTTATATGTAAAATATGACACCTTTAACCAAAACCAGTCAAAGATAGCTAAATTCGGTAGGTTTGACCATATATCATATTGAAAATTCGCTTTGGCTAAAGGTGTCATATTTTCATAATATAGACATATGTCAAAATGCTTCAGTATAATATCAAGGCCTGTTAGGCCAATAACGGGAAATTCCTGATTCACAGCAGTTACTGATATTCTTGAATGTGTCGATACTTCATTACAATATGAGTATACTGATACTGGTTTCTTCATTGCCGCTAATGCAGATGATTACAGCATTGCAACTAAAATATTATCTCTTTTTATTCAAGAAATGACCCTGAACAAGAGGTGATACTTTGCTTTCCCAAGCGATTATGCTTGTGTCAATATGTTTTATCTTGTGGTTACATCCTTATCTATTGTCAGACCCGTCCTGAACTTTTTGCAGACATTTGAAAATTTCGAGTCCGTTGATATAATAATTTTACTGGTCATTGTTGGTAAATTGATGGTTCTGATACCCATCTAAAGCGAACACCTCCTTTAAAACAGACATTGAGGTCTCGGGCGAAGGGAAAAATATCAACTTATATATTACTTAATGTTATATGCAATATCATTCTTTTGATGCATAAACTATTCTAAAATACCACTTCCTCATGGTGTAATTTGATTGCTCTCAGTTGTCGAGGCATATGCTCAAGGAACAGTTTCGTAAACTAAATGAGCGATTTCCTGCATTCTCTTACACACTAGATGATAAACGGGTGATCAGTCAAGACTACATAGAATATTATTGAGCAGGAAGATGGGCATATATTGATTGTTAGCACCAAATTCTCCACCCAGCTATTCTTGATCTCCAAATTAACCTTCGTCGTCATGCGTGTCATCTCTTGTTCGATTTTATATTACTTGTACAGTTAACGTAGGAAGTATACATGTATGAAATAAAGTTTCAGAAGTAAATAATCAAAGTTTAGAGTTGAAGAAGTAAAATAGGGCATTAAAAGGGTCCAAATGAAGTAATTAATATATGAAATATTTTAGTCTTAAAATTTACGGATCAGTATCCGTGCTCCTACAATTTATGAAATATGCACAGTTATTTAAAACTTGTTTTCCATTAAAAGCAAAACTTGCAACATGTACAAAGCCGAGCTTCTTATATCCATTTGTCACACGACTTACATCCATCTATCAAACGACCTATATCCGTCTTTCAGGCATACGTTAGTGTCACTTTTCACAAGTATAGCGACATGAAAAATATATACCACAGACATGAAAAACATATACCACAGACATGATATCTTTAGACATATGGCAAAAACCCATCTGAATGAACTTTCACCTCAGAAAAAGATTCGCATTTGGTGATTATCTGTTCAGTTCTTTAATGGGATACCAAGAGAGAGAAGTGGCACTGGTTTTAGAAATGAAGTGTTTACTTTGTTGACACAAGAAGTCTTGTCAGATCATTTCATGACCTTCATTATCAACATACTGACATACAATATGTAGACCTGCCTGGTAAAGGACTTTATCGGTGTTACAGTTTAATTAAATTTGATCAAAATGTCATGGACTCGAGCTCTCTTGAATTCTAGCAATTGTCCATACTGTGTCATCCCATACTGATAGAAGAATATTTTCTCCAGTTGTACTTTAGTTATGTGTATAATTATGCAGGGGGCGATGCAGGCTAGATGTATGGTTGCAAATACCACACATTTCTACATATATATGCTAGCAACACCAATGTCCTTTCAATCCTCTGTCTGCCTTACACTTTTTCCGTTCTACAAGATCACTATAAAAAAGTCAGCAAATTATTAAATTTTACCTACATTAACGTCTATAGTGCCACCTAATGATGAGCAAATGCCACGAAAGTACACAACGAGGCAATATCCAGTACATAGAGTTTGGAGATATGAGAAATCAGTCCGAGAATTTTCATTTTTTCTATATAACTGACCATTTGGCTTGCAAGGGATGTGAATTATTACTTTGAGAATTCTATATTCATGCTTAGCCTTTCCCTCATTCAAAGAAGTCGATTTCCACCTATACCTATCCTGCAGGATCCGACATCATGTTTCATGGGTCTATAGCGCCACCTAGCGATGAACAAAAGTCACAAAACATAAGTATGCGAAATCCAAAGCTTAATAGGGAGATGGCACGTAAGAGTTGTTGAGGTTAATAATTGTTGTTGAGGTTTTCATGTTAAAGTCAGGTAATTGTAAATTTTCACCATTTAACTGGTCATTTGATTTGCACCAAACATGAATTATAATGTCCCAAATGCTATATTCATGCTTGACAACCTAGAATAGAACAATTACAAAAATTATCGGTCAATTTTTATTTCAAGAAAAACATTTTTGATTTTGGAAACGCAAACAGCGTCCCTTTATAGTGAAGTCAGCAACACCAACACCATTTTAGCACTTCAGACTATCCTTCAAGATAATTATAATCAAATTTCATCGAAATCAAACAAGCCGTTCGGACGAAATCGTGTTACAAAGGTTTACATCTGCTCTGACTACAGCGCCGCTTAGTGATGAACAGCGGCTACCAATAAACCAGACAATTTCCGAGGACACAAAGTTTGACCCGATAACATCGGCTAAGGAGTCTATTTTTTTTTGGTTGTTGTTGCTGAATCCGACTTGCCACGACCCCTTACCCTATATTTACCTATCACAGCCAGAGTTTCTGAGTTAAGTTTGACCCGAAAGTCTTCAACGGCTTCAGAGATATTCACGTTTAAACTCGCGGTGTCGGTGCCGGATCCGTCATTTATCATGAAAACATAAGAGAATCCACTATGTGGGAATGCTCTAATTTTCTAGGATATGTGTTGTTTCTTTTTTGTGTTGAAAGTTTTACAATCAATGCCCCAGAATTTGTATTATGTATTTATATTAAGCCCCCCATGTGAAGGTTTCACGTCTAAAACATGAAGAGTAGACCACAAATCTCGGATTAATAGGTTGATGATTTCCGCTTTACGCGAGAATTGAGACCGACGTCACACCACGCGTAATCTTTTACATGAAATAAAGACAGAGTTAAGGCTATTGCCATGACGTTAAGCAAAATATGAATGCCAGCTGCCGTAAGAGCGCTAGTTTAGAGCCATGCAAATAATACTATACAATTCCGGTTGTTTATACAGGAGGTTAGACGAATACATTCCCTCTGAATGTGTAACAGCTGCAAGGGAAGTCTGACATACATTTCTTAGCATCCCCATAAACTCTGGTATGCATATACAAGACGGCGTACCTGGAAATGAATTGCTGGAATAGCCTCATATTTAGATCATTATTAATCTATAGGATATGTTATGTATCCCTATTTAATGAAATTCAAGATTAAATTACTTGAGAGTGTTAATGTTAATGTATGTAATATTCAAAATGGCCGCCTTGTATCGTGACCCGGACGTACAGGTATGTTAAAAGTTCATACAGGTGGTATTTAACAGGGATTTCATTATGAAATACAGAAAAGAGTGAATACCGGTATCCAGCCATGTTGCAGACAGAAATAGATACAGTTATAAGGTATGCCCTATGGCAGTACCGTCAATGACCCGTTCATTCGCTATTCATTCTAGGTCACGTTGAAATTCCCGTTATATGCTGAAGCATTCGGCGTACGGTACCTGCACAGATTATCCATGACACGAGGAGGAAATTTCTCCACATAGAAACTCGATTATTTATTATAAAACACTGCAGATTGTATCTCGAATGGAAACGAATAATAACTTGTTTAACACTGTGTGTCTCCAAACCGTATTCACCCCTGCTCATTATTGCCAGTGTAGTCATTCTGTTTCCACCATAGTTTATTTCTTCAACAATTACTTATTTCTTACCTTCGGCCTTCTCCAAACGATGTCTAAGGAAGTCGATCCCTTGTAATATAGAGACCTGGCACTGGCTGGAAAATCAGGATCCTCATATAGGGAGCCTCTACTTAAAGTCTCAGCCTTCAATGTTTTGTAGTCTTTGCCATCGTCCTCAAGATAGCGGTACAACATCCCGATCTCTTCAGGTGTTCGCAGTGGTCAATTGTCAGTTTATCCACAGTTCCAAAAATATTTCCAGATATCTGAAGATAATTCCCAATTATGTTCACTGTGTTAACGCATCACCCGCCTATCCATGGCGTTTAGTAGCCAAGTTTAATCTGCAGAGTACAGTCAGTCTGAACTAGGATCTGTTGTGTGAGTCAAGCAAACGTCGCTGCTGCCTACACAAGCATGACATATAGCGATTCCCACCTGCCCTCAAGCACCAAGTTCAGTTTCACTTCTGTCTTTTGTGAAGTGAGACGATCTTTTTATGTAGTCTGTGTAAAAGACACGACCTGGTCATTTGAAGATTATTATCGACATAATTCTACAGGTAGATCCATTTTTAATGTCAGTGTGGCTGTGACCTGCAACTGGGACACGTCATCGATTTATTTAACACCTAGCTATACATGCTCACCTGAAACAACGATGTAGCAATTCATTGTCACAAGCTTGCGTGCTGCTACAGCGCATCGATGATCGCGTACCTGTATGGTACGGTATATAATTTCACATTTCTCTTTAAAATTTACTCAAATGTATTGATTCATGAGCCATTAGGCGTCATCTCAGCCTGCTCTTTGTAATTCAAACATATCTGAGTTGGAACACGGTAGTGAGGTAGCGTTACGGTCCGATGATCATGCAATAGCTGTCAATTAGTAATATATGATATGTATGACTGTTTTTTTTTAGGTTTTTATGAGAAAATTTATTAGCATACTGGCAAGACATGAGTATTGAACAGTATATTAAAAGTTGTCTGCCGGTATTTTATCACAATCGCCACATATTCATGAAATATTAAGGTAGTGTTACTAAATGTTCAGGCAAATACCAATAACCATTTCCCGGAATCATTCCCAAGAAGCTAGTGCCAGCGGAATACAAAGCTGAACAATATCTATATCCCTGTATCTATACAATCCAGCATTACTATCGGCCACTATAGCCTCTGGGTTATATAATATTAGACAATATCACCATACTATACCAATCTTGCCTTGAATGAAACTGTTACACCTAAACAAATACTATGACGAACAGGAAAATGATATATACGTAAAAGTAGACCGTCTAGATCCCTCACAGTATACGGGGATAAATCTCGGAAATGAAACAGGGAAATAAAATCTGTTCTGTATATTTAGAACAGTGGTTCACAGTTGGTATTTCCGAACTACGTGTAATTGCAGGATATCTCAAACCTGTGCAGTTCGTACTCAATACTGTAAATTACGTCACCTAAATTAGCGTCAACAATTTAGTAAAAGTCTATTTTTATCTCGTTGAATAGAATCTGACCCATACAAAATTAATCTTTACTTAATTCCTCAATATATCCTTTATAAAATATAAACAGATTGACAACTTAATACGAATAATGATAAAATGACGCCATTCACCATACATTGACATATAAAGAGAAAGTATAGACTGAAGTTACGTACAGATGGGACATTCGTTAAAGGGCACATGGTTAAATGTAGGGTAAATGGACAAATGTCACATGATTATTGTTCCGCTATACATACAGCATCGTATACCTCTCCATGCTAATACAGCAGTAGGCGTCATACTATAGATGAATTAGCGTTCATAGTACTACAATTGTTTACTCGTTTATAGAGCTCAGGTTGAATTATTGGAGCTGTAGCGAAAATCTTGAATGCGGAAAGACTGATCATTGTGGATAGTTTGGCGCAATACGGAACTGGGCGTGAGAATTTATCGACCTGATGATATCCAAGTCTGATGATATCTAGGTCCGAGGAAGTGGTAACAGTTGTGATGTGCATACTTTATATATAGGAGTTTGTTAGGATGCATTTAAGAGTGTCATGAAATGAATCAAAGCACGATAGTCTTTCATTGCAAGAGCTTAGAGAAGACAGAGCTATTCAAACAGAAGTCAGTTAGTTTAAACATATTTTATTACCTTCAAAATGGTAAAAAGATTGTGTAACAAGTTCTGACAACTTAGATGAACCCTCTCCATACAAATAGCGAAGGCAGATATGAGAGAAATGAACATAATTACATATATACACACATATATTACTTGAAATAATGAACGGGGTTTTTTTATCCCTCGCCGCAACGCAGCCGGGGACTTTAAAATGGTTCTTGCTTCTTTGTGTCCGTGGACGTCCCTGGATGTCCGTGTACAAAAATGTATGCCCGTGCATGTCTGTTTGAATTTTTCTTCGCAAGCCAAACGCTTTGTAGGATTCTTCCGAAATTCGGCATACGCATTCCTTGCGACAAGACGCCAGTTGGTGTTGCATTTCTTCAACATCTGCCTGAAGGTGGCGCCACTGGGTCAAAATGGGTCTTGCTTCTTCGTGTCCGTGGATGCCCGTTAATTTTTTTTCGCAAGCGACAACGTCCAAACGCTGTCGGATTCTCCCGAAACTCGGCATACGCATTCCTTGCGACAAGACACTGCCTCAGCCGCAGCTATTGCATTTCAGCAACATCTGCCTGAAGGTGTCGCCACTGGGTCTCGCTTCTTCATGTCCATTCCTGTCCGTGAATGTCAGTTCAAATTTTTTGCATACAATAACTTCCAAACGCTTCGTTGGCATATCCCGAAATTCAGCATACGCATTCCTTGCAATAAGACGCCAGTTGCTACTGCATTTCAGCAACATCTGCCTGAAGGTGGCGCCACTGAGTTTCGCTTCTTCGTGTTGGTTCCAGTTAAAATGGGTCTTGCTCTCTTTGTGTCCGTGGATGTCTGTTCAAATAATTCACAGACGATAACTTCCAAAAGATTTGTCGGATTCCTTCGAAATATAGCATATGCACTCCTTCTGGCCAGACGTGGGTTGGTATGCGTTTCAGCAAGATCCACCTGAAAGTGGCGCCACTGGGTCTTGTTCCAATCTTCTGTGCATGTCCGTGGTTTCTATTCAAAATTTTCACAAGCGATAACTTCCAAATGCTTTGTCTAATTAGGCATCCCTAGGGATGCCTTATGTGTTTTCTTCTTTCTTCCGCTTTCACTTCTTCCTCCGCTTCCGCTTCTTCTTCCGCTTCCGCTCACTTTACTTTTCCATCGGATAACTTTTGGATGCCTTTGTCAATCGACTTCAATTTTGTGGTGGGCATTGGTCCTGCCTAGGGGAAGACACCTATTGTTTTTTAGCGCTGTCCGAAACTGGAAACTGGGGTTTTATATACAAATTTCCCTTTTTTTCAATCTTTTCCGTCGCATGGCTTCCGAATGCCTTCATCAATCAACTTCTAATTTGTTGTTTATTTTTTGCTCCTGTCTAGGGGAAGACACCTATTGTTTTTAAGCTCTGTCCGAGACTGGATACTTGTGTTTTATCTACATTTGTTATTATTATAAATCCCCTTATATGCAAATTTCCCTTTTGTTCAATCTTCTCCGTCGGACAGCTTCTGAATGCCTTCGTCAATCAACTTTAATTTGTTGTACCTATTGCTTCTGTCTAGGAGAAGACACCTACATGTATTGTTTTTAAGCTCTGTCCGCGACTGGATATAATTGTGTTTTATCTACATTTTCTGTTATATGCAAATTTTCATCTGGACCATGCATATATGGCGAAGTGGCTGTCTCTGTTTGGGTACCAATTTGCATAGATAGCGCATCAGTGATTGGTTCACAGTTATGACTGTCAAAATAGTCTGAAGCCATTTGCATCTAAAGTACATTAAGTTCCTGGTAAAATTTGCATATAACAGAAAATGTAGATAACACTGACAGATACATTAATTCCAGAACGTCTCAGTGCCAAATCTAGGTAGGAAGTACAGGTAACAAGACCATGTGGTAGTTTTTTTGGGTGCTGATCCACCTATAGTACCTGGGAGCAAAGTTAAAATTGAATTTCCGGACAATAATTCCCTGAAATACTGAACATATTTTATTGAGCCCTTAGCTTTAACTGAGGAACGCTTAATACAGGGATCTAAATGATATCTGTGGACGACCGTGTCCCTGTTCTTGTCCCTGTCCCAGTTGTTTTGAACTTTTTTGAAATTGTTCCTGTTCACAGCTTCACGGCCCCATGCTGTGTCTCCAGAACTAAGCCCCCCCCCCCCCCCCCCCCGAAATTCTCATATATTCCGAGAGATTATATGGTGCTACACTTATTCAACCTAGACTACCCTCGGGAGGATGCCCCCACCCCTGGAGCACCAAATGTTACACATCTTCTCAAGTCTCATGTGATACTAACCTTAGGTATGAGATGCAGTGTACATTGTTTATACACACACACACACACACATGCCGAATCACCTACAATATATTCCATTATAGTAATTACTAATAGGTTGATCATATTATTTCAGAAGTACAATATGAAATAACTGCTGGGGGTTCCCGAAGTGCTCAACCGCTGTTAGTTTTGAATTTCATGTCGCTTTAAATGAAGGACACAATTTTCATAAATTTTGCTGTGCAGTCCTATTCCACATCGTATGATTTACCCTAAAGCTTTTGCAGGAACCATATTTTATTTCAGAAGTATAATATGAATTATTTGGGGTGGGTGGCGGGGGGGGGGGGTTGGGTTGGGAATCCCCGCAGTATACGGAACCCGTGTTAGGGCAAGGCTTTGGTGTAAGACCTCCCATTGAAAAGGTAATATCCTGGACAAAAGACTGACAATACAACTTGCAGCAGATCCTTTGTCAATTATATTTCGTGAGTCTTACACCAAATCGTTGCCCGATTTAGTTTTGAAGTTTTGAATGTCCTTAAATGAAGGACAACATTTCCTTCAATTTTGCTATCAAATCATTCTATTCCACATCATATGATTTACCCTAAAGCTTTTGCATGAACCATATTTTATTTCAAAAGTATAATATGAAATAACTGGCAGGGGAATTCCCGTAGTACCGAACCCCGTTTTTTTTAAATTTCGTGTCCTCTTAAATGAAGGACAACATTTCCTTCAATTTTGCTATCAAATAATTGTATTCCACATCAACCATATTTGATTTCAGAAATATAATCTGAAATACCGAACCCCTGTTTTTTTTTGTTTCCCCGCAGTACTGAACCCCTAGTTTTTTAATTTCGTGTCATCTTAAATGAAGGACAACATTTCCTTCGATTTTGCTGTCAAATAATTGCATTCCACATCATATGATTTACCCTAAAGCTTCTGCACGAACCATTTGTGTCCACACATGCAACTTCTATATTAATTACAACTGAGTTCCTAAAGTTTGGGTGCACAATGTGCATATGATCTATTTCCTGAATTGAATTGAATTCAACCTTGTGGTTCTTCAATCTGACAAGATGATGGCATGCAGTTGTCAGTGTGGTTGTTTCATGTACAGGGAGCTTTCTATGGCTTTCATGTCAGCATCCTCAAGACGCGACAAGTCGTCCGTACGGCTACCTGTTCGTAGACTTAAAAGCTCATACCCCCGAAGATCGCCGGTTGACGACCCACCTGTTACCCGGCGAGGGTCACCACAACGTCATACACCCCTACACCATCCACCGAGTCCATACCTGGCAGCACCCGTTCAGCAGCAGCAACCCGCCCACAGACAGCGGGTCCCCTTTATACCATCAGTCCCGGAATATCACCCAACCGTGAAAGACCAACCCGAACCTGTACAAGGAATGAACATAATGTGAACTCGAGTCTATGGCAGGATTTGTTCAAAGAAAGTATGGACGCCGAGATGGGCGAGACGTTGGAGGCCACACAAAACAAGTACCACCATAAAGCATATTCGAAAGAGAAAGCTGCAATTTTAGCCCATAACACATTGGCACCCAGACTACGACGGGCTTTACGTCAGCAGTATGCCGACCTCGTGACCCATATAAAATTGCTGGACACGGACCCGGTCCATATGAAATTCGAAAGAACAGCGTCGATGTTAAAAACATCGGGCATGAATTGGAAAGCGGCGTATGTCAGAGCAATAGCACAAAAGAAACATTTGTTCGAACGAATCATTGAGATAAAAAGCGTCCTATTATAAATAGCCCACACGACGCCATTCTCCTCATTTCACCTTGATCACTACAGATTCCACAAATGTGAACTTGAAGTCCGACAACGAGGATATTCTAGCCGAGCCAACGTTCCAGTCGGTACTATTATTGATACAGCTCAAGGTGGATCCACCATTCAGCATCAACGCATGCGTTGCCAAAAGACGAGCACAGTCGATATTCAACCGTCAACGTGCGAACGCACGTTCCCCAAACGTTACGATATGATGCGACACCAGAAGACTTTCCATCCAGACTCTCAAGGAGCCCACTAAGGCGAATGCTGATACAGAGACTGCTGCGAGTCCACCGACAGATACTGAAACAGAGACTGCTGAGAGTCTATTTACTGATACGGGGAGCTCGACCACAGATAGTCAGTCTGCATCCCAAGGGAGTGAGGACGAACCTACCTTTTCGGATCGTATTGTGCATGAAGCTATTAATAGCTATGCTGCGATAATCAAGGCGCGGGACAGGATAACTTACAACAGGCGTACATCCAAATGCGCCCCTGCATCAGAAAACAGCCATGGCCATCTATGAACAGTACACCCTGCTGCCGCTTGAAATGAAAGGTGATCCCACGCACAGATCCATCATGATGACCAAGCGTCACTTGGAAGAGGATATGGGGTTACCACCCACCGAGGCCCTGGAAAATGCGATCAGAATGAGCGAACAACTGTTTCAGAACATGCTGCCTGAACAATATCCTGACCTGCCTGACGAGGATTAGAACATACGAATCAGAGCGAACATGACTGAAGATTGAACTTTCTCAAATGACGACTTCTGATTGGACAATAGCCTTCTTGAATTGTAAACGTACCCAACGCGCCTCCCCCAGCGTGGGTATGATGCGTTGTTGTTCTCTCATCTGTCATCCTTGTTGTTGTTATTCTCTCATCGGTCTACATCATGGCGTCAAGAGCGTTAGAGCGTTAAGGCGTTCTTATAGGGCGTTAAGGCGTTACGATAGGCGTCAAGGCGTAACAACGGGCGTTCGTTTGGATCAGGGATCATCTGGAACACATCCATGATTCCCCATGGTTTAGGTATAAAATCCGTGTTCCGCTTTTTACATTTTCGGGACAAATCCTAATTTTACATTCAACCCTGCAGACGCCACCATACCAACTTCCCTGGATGATTGCCCATGGTTGAATTGTGAAGTCCGTGTTTTGCTTTATTTATGTTGAAACCCAATGCTAAATTTGCATACACTCACACCCACTAACCCAACCTGCCTCTCTCGGCAGGTCCCGATCCACTGAGGACCGATATTAGGCCCTCTAGGCCTGGTTGATAGGGGTTATTCGTATTTTAGGGGTAAAGTCCGTGTTTCGCTTTTTATATGTTCAAACCCAATCCTAATTTTACATACACCCACTAACCCACCCTGCCTCTCTCAGCAGGTCCCAATCCGCGGGAAAGCCATACTACCCCCTCTAGACCTGGTTGATAAGGGTTTTCCCGATTTTAGGGTAACGTCCGTGTTTTCGGATTTATATGTTCAAACCCAATCTTAATTTTACATGCACCCACTCATGACATGATCGTCCGGGAGGAGCGCTTCACTTTAACACCTCCCATTACCCATTTGGACCAACAGTGGCCCACCCAGACTCCAAAACGTCCATTCCCATCTCCCTTTTTTACTGCGCATGCGCGGAATGACGTCAGTTCCACGTCACATGAGATGCTCCCTCATTTAAAAATCATATATGTCAGTTCCATTGGATGGATCTACATCTCATCAAGATCTTGCCGGCAGTAATTAGAAAGATGCACATATTACTTGTAAACAGTTATTATTGCTGAGAAAACTCCTAAATAACATTGAGGAATATATTCTGTGTCAGATTTCAAGTTCATGAATGCAATGTCTACAAACAGGCAACACTTGTCAAAACACAACATAGAAGAAAATATTTGCTCCAAAAGGTCTCAATTTTGTCGCGGAAATGGCATAAGAATACAAAAATGTCACCCAGCATTATCAGTATGATGTTAATTTCACCCACGTGCGGCAAGAAAAAAAAATTTAATAATTAAAAAAATGATTAAAATTAATTACAAAATTTATTTTATTTTATTAATAATTTAATAACATAAATTTGAAACAGCCTTACAGAGAACATAATCGAAACATCCCAACACAACATCGCCCAGTGAACATAATCGAAACATCCCAAGATCGGCTTTTCTTGAAACTCAACTACTTAGATAAAGGACTGGACATTATTAATTTATCTCGAATCATGAATGATCCAGAGGTACGCAATACTGTACCAAACTATTTTAAGTTTACAGAACCTCCTTGCATTTCATATAAGTATACTAAATCTATAGCCACCAAAATATTCAATTACTCTAATGCTGTCAAGGAGTTTGACTGGAACTTATACACGTCGGAGGCTATAGTTGTGATTGTGAACCGTCGAACTTTATCTATACATCATGCAAACATGTTGTGAGTGGTGACCTTGATGTGGTGAGTGATAAGGACCTAAGATTACTCCTGATGAAGGGTCCTAAATATAGAGAGCCGAGAAATATAAATCTGAATCCCGATCAGAAGAGAGTCCTGTCTGCTTTGGAACAGTACGTTAATGATTGGTCTAAGCGAGAAAAAGTTGAACCTACCGTACTCGATGACTGGCTGGACCTCACCAAGAGCAAGGTCGTTGAAACAATCCGCCATATTGACAGAAGTACCCTTCCCCAAGCAAAACAAGTACTGAGAAGCCCCAATTCGCAAGAACTTCTAGCAAATCTCCAGAGTAAATTCGTCATAGTCCCAGCAGACAAAGCTCCAAATAATATAATATTCATATGTAAATATTACTATTACCAGGTGCTGGTTGAAGAATTGAGTGTAAACATATCGTCATCAAATACGTCTACTTACTCTCAAACTGCATTTACTCTGGAAGATTTATTTAACAATCACAAATCGTTTCTCAAGGAAAGAGGTATTTGTCTTCCAACCAAACATAACGATATACCAAAAGTATACTGGACTCCCAAAATGCATAAATCACCATACAAAGCTAGATTCATAGCTGGTTCTAGAAGCTGCACCACAAAGCTTCTTTCAACCCTGTTGATGAGGGCCCTTCAGGAGGTAAAAACATTTTGGGAAAGGTATTGCGCCACTATTTCTAAAAACTCTGGCGTTGAATGTATGTGGATATTGAAAAACTCAAAATGTCTTACGGAAGAACGAGATGCTAAAGGTCACATACCGTATAGACATGTATCCACATGGGATTTCTCGACTCTCTATACCACAATCCCTCATCAGGACCTTATTGACCGTATAAGTTCATTAATAGTATCTGTGTTCAAGAAAACTGATCGTAGATATATTAATGTCGGAAGCCATAAAGCATTCTTTAGCTCGACTACATACAAGAGATATCATTCATGGGATGTTTCTTTGTTTATAGAGTTGCTTGAATTTCTCATTAAAAATATCTATGTGAAATTTGGCAACACAATATATCAGCAGCATATAGGTATTCCAATGGGTACTAATTGTGCACCCCTGTTGGCTGACCTGTATCTGTCCTCTTATGAATATGACTATATGCAGGCGCTTTCAAAAACCGATCCATTCAAAGCTCGTTCCTTCTCATTCACCAAACGCTATATAGACGATCTTCTCGCTGTGGATAATCGCTATATAAATGACGCAGTGAAGGATATATATCCACCTTCACTGGATTTGAAGGAAACTACAGATAACCCTACAGGCACATCATATTTAGATCTATATCTCTATAAAAATGAAGCGGGCCTTCTCTCTCGTCGACTGTATGACAAAAGAGATGATTACAATTTCGACATCGTAAACTATCCCTTTCTGGACAGTAATATTCCAGTAGGACCTGCATATGGCGTATACATATCACGCCTAGTAGCATTTGCTAGATCCTGTGTTAAATGTGACGATTTTAATGAACGTCACAAAACATTGTTGCAGAAACTTATAAAACAGGGCTACACCACCAAATTTGGCGATACATATCGCATGCTGATAGCAAAATAGGAGCTTAGCGTGCAAGGTCTATGGCGTTACGTTTCGTAACTTGTGTCTAATTCCGCTTAACCCGGGGCTAGGGGCCGTATGAACCCATGTACTTCAAGATCCTCATGGTACTCATATGAACAGTCACAATCAAAGCGTGACTGAGATACATCGTTTTTTTAGATGACGACTCTACAACGAATATTATGGATTAAGAATACTGATCAGCGATACGGATTTGATATTTTTGGAACATCATGATGTCTTGGCGGCATCATTGAAAACTGTTGACCGCTTCTCTCTTGCAGGAAGCAAGCCTATGTTTATGTATACTATGATTGTCTTTTTGAATTTGGTGCTTATACTGTTATATGGAATATTGAATAGGTCTTTGGATTATGGACGCGGATATTCTCTAATGGACGACGGCTGAATTGTGAATGACGGACCAGACGCTTGTAATTAATATTTGTACGTTGTTCATGAGTCAGCCTGGAAAAAATTGGGCTGATCGAGTCAAAACTGTAGCCGCGGTGAAGATTTGAAGTTCTCTGGTCAAATGTGAAAATCTGCTGTGACAGGCATAAGATCACTAATAATTTTGTTACTTGTTATGTATTAGCATAAAAAATCACAAAAATTCCGAGAACTACCGATGTATCAGAAATGCTGAAAAAGCGCAGCTCATAAAATCCATAAAGATCTGCTCTCAATTTTCTAAACAATGTAGGTCGTGGGCACTGACCCGGAAGTGATTAACTCCGGTCTGATGCCTGTCAGGGATGGAACCATTGTTAAAATAGACAATGCTCTCATCTGAACAAACCATACCCATTCCCAAACTATCTTGAGAAGGCACAGATAAAACTATGCAGAGATAGAGATTTTACAGCCTATATACCAAGGGTACCCCTTTGTAATTTCCCCTCAGTTTGCCCCATATGGCTTAAGACTGAGGTACAAATAAACAGTACTATATCTCAATAACTTGTACATATCTTTCCAGTTGGTAAAAAGCACCAAGTCGACAAGTCTTCTGCCTATAAAAAGAAGTATAAAGGATTAATCAGATATGTAAACACTATTTTAAATTTTTTTTTTATTTTAATTCATTTTTTATGAAATTTTTCGAATTAAACCTTAAAAATAAAGAAAAATTAAATTCAAAATGTGACAAGACGTAATTTGTTTACAAGCTGCTCATTTAGACTACATTTGGTAAAAATTTCCTTCATGGCAGTGGTTAACTTCCCCATGTAATCATTTGGGTAATCTGGGTCATCCCAGTAATCTATCAAATGTGATTAAAATTTGATGTTGATACAAAGATCAAAGACATGTTTAATCCTGAAATAAGTGACAGTACTATACACAAATGTGTACACAACACATCCAAAAATATAACACAGATGTGTTTATGGTATACACAACTCCCATATAGAGAATATATGTCAGTTCAGTAATTATGGATTAAGAATATGGATTATGGATTAAGAATACTGATCAGCGATACGGATTTGATATTTTGGAACATCATGATGTCTTGCCGGCATCATTGAAAATTGTTGACCGCTTCTCTCTTGCAGGAAACAAGCCTATGTTTATGTATACTTTTGTCTTTTTGAATTTGGTGCTAATACTGTTATATGGAAATGGAATAGGTCTTTGGATTATGGACGCGGATATTCTCTAATGGACGACGGCTGGATTATGAATGACGGACTAGACGCTTGTAATTAGAAAGATGCACATATTACTTGTAAACAGTTGTTATTGCTGAGAAAACTCCTAAATAACATTGAGGAATATATTCTGTCTCAGATTTCAAGTCCATGAATGCAATGTAAAACAAACAGGCAACACTTGTCAAAACACAACATAGAAGAACGAGCGTTCTGAGAACCCCAACATCTCGCCTTGCGGGGTCGTCCGCCGAAGCTGCAGCAGTACTGAAAGCATACATGTAGAGCAAACAATAACGTCTGGAATAGGTGATGTGGTATAGACAATACTGATAGGAATAGATTATCTGGTACAGACAATAACATCAGTCCCATGTGGGATTAACGGCATATAAGTTAATCCCATGTAGGATGGATAGGTCAGTGCCGTGGGATTACTGCTGCATAGGGCAGTCCAGTGTGAGATTACTGCTGGATAGGTCAGTCCCATGTGAGATTACTGCTGCATAGGCCAGTCCTGTGTAGGATCACTGCTGGATAGCCCAGTCCCAAGTGCGATTACTGCTGGATAGGCCGGTCCTGTCTGGGATTACTGCTGCATACGGCAATCCTGTGTGGGATTACGGCTGGGGAGGCCAGTTCCGTGTGGGATTACTGCTGGATAGGCTAAACCTGTGTGGGATTACAGCGGGATAGGTCAGTCCCATGTAGGATTATGACTGGATAGGTCAGTGCCATGTGGGATTACTGCTGCATATTCCAGTCCAGTGTCATATTACTTCTGGATATGTCAGTCCCGTGTGAGATTATTGTTGCATAGGCCCGTCCCGTGTGGGATTACTGCTGGATAGGTCAGTCCCATGTGTGATTACTGCTGGATAGGCCAGTCCGGTCTGGGATTACTGCTGGATAGGTCAGCCCCGTGTGGCATTACTGCTGGATAGGCCAGTGCCATTTGGGATTACTGCTGGATAGGTCAGTCCTGTGTGGGATTACTGCTGGATAGGCCAGTCCCAAATGGGATTACTGCTCGATTACAAGGGTCTAGTCCGTCATCCATAATTCAGCCGTCGTCCATTAGAGAATATCCGCGTCCATAATCCAAAGACCTATTCCATATTCCATATAACAGTATTAGCACCAAATTCAAAAAGACAATCATAGTATACATAAACTTAGGCTTGTTTCCTGCAAGAGAGAAGCGGTCAACAGTTTTCAATGATGCCGGCAAGACATCATGATGTTCCAAAAATATCAAATCCGTATCGCTGATCAGTATTCTTAATCCATAATATTCGTTGTAAAGTCGTCATCTAAAGAATGATGTATCTCAGTCACGCTTTGATTGTGTCTGTTCATATGAGTACCATGAGAATCTTGAAGTACATGGGTTCATACGGCCCCTAGCCCCGGGTTAAGCGGAATTAGACACAAGTTACGAAACGTAGCGCCATAGATCTTGCACGCTACGTTCGTATTTTGCTATCAGCATGCGATATGTATCGCCAAATTTGAGAAACTTTGAATGGAGGCGCTTGGTGGAATAGCCCTGTTTTATAAGTTTCTGTAACAATGTTTTGTGACGTTCATTAAAATCGTCACATATAACACAGGATCTAGCAAATGCTACTAAGCGAGATATGTATACGCCATATGCAGGTCCCACTGGAATATTACTGTCCAGAAAGGGATAGTTTACGATGTCGAAATTGTAATCATCTCTTTTGTCATAAAGTCGACGAGAGAGAATGCCCGCTTCATTTTTATAGAGATATAGATCTAAATATTATGTTCCTGTAGAGCTGTCTGTAGTTTCCTTCAAATCCAGTGAAGGTGGATATATTTACTTCACTGCGTCATTTACATAGCGATTATCCACAGCGAGAAGATCGTCTATATAGCCGTTGGTGAATGAGAAGGAACGGACTTTGAACGGATCTGTTTTCGAAAGCGCCTGCATATAGTCAAATTCATAAGAGAACAGATACAGGTCAGCCAACAGGGGTGCACAATTAGTACCCATTGGAATACCTATATGCTGCTGATATATTGTGTTGCCAAATTTCACATAGATATTTTTAATGAGAAATTCAAGCAACTCTATAAACAAAGAAACATCCCATGAATGATATCTCTTGTATGTAGAGCTAAAGAATGCTTTATGGCTTCCGACATTAATATATCTACGATCAGTTTTCTTGAACACAGATACTATTAATGAACTTAGACGGTCAATAAGGTCCTGGGACTGTAGTATAGAGAGTCGATAAATCCCATGTGGATACATGTCTGTACGGTATGTGACCTTTAGCACCAAGTTCTTCCGTAAGACATTTTGAGTTTTTGAATTTCCACATACATTCAATGCCAGAGTTCTTACAAATAGTGGCGCAATACCTTTCCCAAAATGCTTTTACCTCCTGAAGGGCCCTCGTCAATAGGGTTGAAAGAAGCTTGGTGGTGCAGCTTCTAGAACCAGCTATGAATCTACCTTTGTATGGTGATTTATGCATTTTGGGAGTCCAGTATAGTTTTGGTATGTCGTTATGATTGGTTGGAAGACAAATACCTCTTTCCCTGAGAAACTTTTTGTGGTTGTTAAATAAATCTTCCAGAGCAAATGCAGTTTGGGAGTAAGTAGACGTATTTGATGAAGATATGTTTACACTCAATTCTTTAACCAGCACATGGTAATAGTAATATTTACATAGGAATACTATATTATTCGGAGCTTTGTCTGCTGGGACTATGACGAATTTACTTTGGAGATTTGCTAGAACTTCTTGCGAATTGAGGTTTCTCAGTACTTGTTTTGCTTGAGGAAGAGTACTTCTGTCAATATGGCGGATTGTTTCAACGACCTTGCTCTTGGTGAGGTCCAGCCAATCAGCGAGTACGGTAGGTTCAACTTTTTCTAGCTTAGACCAATCAATGACGTACTGTTCCAAAGAAGACAGGACTATCTTCTTGTCGGCCTTCAGATTTATTCTTCTTGGCTCTCTATATTTAGGTCCTTTCATCAGGAGTAATTTCAGATCTTTATCACTCACCACATCAAGGTCACCACTCACAATATGTTTGCATGGTGTATAGATAAAGTTCGACGATTCACAATCACAACTATAGCCTCCTGACGTGTATAAGTTCTTGACAGCATTGGAGTAATTGAATATTTTGGTGGCTATAGATTTAGTATACTTATATGAAATGCAAGGAGGTTCTGTGAACTTAAAATGGTTTGGTACAGCGTTGCGTACCTCTGGATCATTCAGGATTCGAGGTAAATTAATGATGTCCAGTCCTTTATCTAAGTAGTTGAGTTTCCAGAAAAGCCGATCTTGAGATGTTTCGATTATGTTCACTGGACGATACAACCGAAAATACGCTATATCTTGACATACTTTACAATCCCAGACCAGTCCGGTCTGGGATTACTGCTGGATAGTTGAGTTCCATGTGGGATTACTGCTGGATAGGTCAGTCCCATGTGGCATTACTGCTGGATAGGCCAGTGCCATTTGGGATTACTGCTAGATAGGTCAGACCTGTTTGGGATTACTGCGGGACAGCTTTGACCTACGAAAACATGAAACATGTCCACCAAGTTTTATAATCATCCCACGAAAGGTTCAACAAACTTTCCATGTACAGATCTAAATGTAAATTTTTGCCCAACAAAAACCTTATCAATGGAAATGTACGAAGTCTAAAGTGCAATAATTAGGATAAAAATTCATATTTATTGTCATGTTTCTTAAATAGCACATGCACATCCTCAAATCACATTGAACTTGGGTAGCAAGTGTCAAACTCATCCAGTGAAAGCTGACAGCTTCAGAAAACTTTCCATGTACAGGTGTACATGTATATACATGTACATTATCATTGGCGAATTACTTAGACAAAACCCTCAAAATTTGAACAAAAATTAATATTCCATCTCATAAATAGCACAGGTACATCTTCCAATCATAAGAAACGCGTGTACCAAGTTTCATAATCATTCAATGACAGCTGACAACTGCAGCAAGCTGTGATGTACATATGTACATGTGCCCTTCAGCTAAACGCAAAACTCCACCATTTGCCATAATTTGGAGAAAAATTAACATTCCATCTCAGAAATAGCACAGGTACATCCTCTAATCATAAAAAGCATGTGTACCAAGTTTCTTAATCATCCAATGAGATCTGACAACTGCAGCAAACTTACCATGTACATGTACATGTATACATGTAGAGGCTTACATGTACAATTCACCTAAACAGAAAACTCTATCATTTGCCATAATTTGGACAAAAATTAATATTTCATCTCAAAAATAGGACAGGTACATCCTCTAATCATAAGAAACATGTGTACCAAGTTTCATTATCATCCAATGACAGCTGACAACTGCACTTCAGCTAAACGCAAAACTCTATCATAGAGAGTTTAACGTTGGAGCATCCCAGGGGTAGTACCCCCAGGTGGAGTACCCACCCCCCATATTTTTTTAATTTTTTTTATATTTTTTCTAAATTTTCTAGATTTTTTTTTTGAATTTGCTAAACCAAAAACCTTATCATTTCCAGGCCGGGGCCGACACCGGCACCGACGACGACATCCTCTTTCCCCCCTCACAATATCTCCCCTTTACTTCGTAAGGCGAGATAAAAAAGGAATAAAATTCAATGACAACATATCTAATGTTCATTTGCTGATCTCTGCTACATTAGCAACGATTGAAGATGAGGACAGATGGAAGTTGACTCACTTAAACTGTTAACTGTTTGGTGAAACATTAAAGTGGCAACTTAAGAGATCAAGGCCTATCTTCCAATAGAGTTGGAGGCCATACCTCTGGGTCACACCATGCGAAATTCACAGAGAAACTGTTTGATGTGTGGGGTGGGGGAGGGGGCTTTCTAATATTTGGTGCCTGTAATGCATGTTCCTTGCTACCCACAACATCTCTGATCTGTATATGAAAGAAAATTACAAACTTATAATCCTGGAGATAGTGGAAATGAAATGAAGAGAAAGTATGCGCTATGATGCAACTGTGACTGACAATAGACACACGAAAATGTGAAACCATAAACAGTCAGATTAATTGATGACTCAGTTAATCAGATTTTATCTGTCTCATTAAAGTTACAAATGCAAAAGGCATTTTGGAAATTCTTTGTGCGAGGATCAAACATCTGAGTTTTTACAGGTGATATGATTATTATTAATCTCATGTGGTTTAGACTGATATAAAGTGGATTTAGGCATAAATGATTGAAGCATTGAAGATTTGAACTGAGGTCTAGATTTTGAAAAAAGCATGTAATTGTATCTATGTGAATTTTCTTTCTTCCACTTACATTGTATTGTATCTTGAAAGTTGATTTGCTCATAATTACCAGCTGTGTTAAGTGGACCTCCTCATATTTGGCATTGACTATTTGGCCCTAGTACTGACAAATCTGTCATATTTTGCCTATATTTACTCCAAAAGGTCTCAATTTTGTCGCGGAAATGGCATAAGAATACAAGAAATGTTACCCAGCATTATCAGTATGATGTTAATTTCACCCACATTTGGCAAATTGATTAAAATTAATTAAAAACATTATTTTATTTAATTAATAATTTTAAAACATAACTTTGAAACAACCCTAATATTTGTACGTTGTTCATGAGTCAGCCTAGAAAAAATTGGGCTGATCGAGTCAAAACTGTAGCCGCAGTGACGATTTGAAGTTCTCTGGTGAAATGTGAAAATCTGCTGTGACATGCATCAGATCACTAATAATTTTGTTACTTGTTATCTATTAGCATAAAAAAATCACAAAAAATTCAGAAAACTACCGATGTATAAATCCACTTGGCATGACAATAGGACACTAACTGTGAAAGTCTTGACAAGAGTTCACCATGGAAATTTCAAATTCCCGCCACTGACATCTGATTGGTGCTACCGAATGCCATTCAGTTTGTAAACAGGGAGCCTTCTCACCTCTCATTGATCATGTCTCCATCCACCATGCTTTTCCCAAAGTGACCCAAATCAACACCAGGAAGTACAGTTTGAAGTCTCATCTGTAAGTTTAAATATCAGATGTATCAGAAATGCTGAAAAATCGCAGCTCATAAAATCCATAAAGATCTGCTCTCAAATTTCTAAACAATGTAGGTCGTGGGCACTGGTCAGGTGTTCGCGGCTCTTCGCCGCGGACCTGTGACGTCACAGGTCGAGTGAAAGACTTTTCACCGCGGAGTAAGGTCAACGGTCACATCCGGGTAATTTATGCAAATTTGAAGTAGAGTCAATATACGCTTTACATACTACTGTGGTATATGTGACCAGACAATCAACAAGCGTGCGTCCTTCAGAAAATTATATCATGGCCATGTGTATCGAATGATATCTGTGTTTCATGTCGCCGGTATTTTGAACTCAGTGAAGGAGGGTAACACAACACAAATCAAAGTCAACACAAAATATAATATTGAAAAATTACTCAGCCAAAATTACTCATTTGAACTTCAGCGAGGTATATTTTATTATGTATTTATGCGCAACAAATAAGTACTTAACACAATCAGTGAAAGAGGTGGACAAGTAATATGCGTCGAAACACGTGATTGACGTAATTTCTTCATAGTACTAAATAATTAGCAAATCACGGCTCTCTTCCTGGTCTAACAGTAACTCGGGGCTTGAGAATACAAATGAATAATGTCCCTCCTGTAGTTTTTCTCTGTCGCAATCGCCAGGTCCAATATATGTGGCAGTATATTCCAGGGCTCGGAGTACATCTACTTGCTCGTCTATGATGGAAGTTAGCGGACAGATCACAAATACCAGTCCGGTTTTTGAAACAGGACGCCCCTTGTAACATAAAGATTTGCCGCTGCACGTTCTCGTCGATATACACCGCCTATGTTGATTGGCTCGCTGAAGTTACGCTGAGCTTTTCGAAAATCATCAGCCCCATTCGGTAATCTCAACAAGTTCGCTTCATTTAGTAACGGAGGCTGTTGATTGGGCGAGAGCCATGCGCAGAAAAGCCTCAGTTTGCAATCAGAGGGTATATATGTCAATAGGAGATATACAATCTGATGACATGAGAATGGGTATAAACATGAATGGGTTATTTAAATGACTACATCCACTTGGAGATGATCAGCTATCGTCAGTTTTTTTTCAGCTCTAAATTACCAAACCTCATTATTACTACCTTAACCCTGCAAATTACAAGATTTGAATGAACCGACATTTGACATTCATCTTAAAGAAAAAAGAAAAAAAAGACCTGTAAATGTTAATAATAGGACAGAAGGAATATGGTGATGTTTAACTGTTGTTATTGGCAACTATTGAAAAATCCACTCTTTCGAGTAACTACCATTTGTTCAGCAATGTATGGTTTGTCATAAAAGGTAAACTTGATGTTAATTCGGAATTCTCGACATGAAAAGTATTCCATCTATCAGACGGTGGCATCTTCAGGGTAGTAGTTTCTTTCAGCAATGTAAAAAAAACAAGATTGCTTCCAACAAATATAGAAAAAAACGGATTCAGACGATGAGCGTAAAAACAACGGATGCAGCTGAGAAAAGTCAGAAAAAAGTCAAACCTGTTAGGTAACAGAAACGTAGCGATTGATATCTTTTCTTATTTCCAACAAATGACTCGAGTATAATTGACAAATGACCCGCAGATGTGGTTTCAATGTAACTTGCATGACAATAGTACCAGAGCAAGTTTGCTTATCAATACCTGATGATAAGGGAGACGATGTTCTCAATACCGGCTGGTTGAATAGCACAGCCACACAGAATGTACACTTTATGTCTTGCTTTTAGATTATTACTACCTTGTCCCTACAAATTACAAGACCACACTGGAGGGGGAGATACATTTTTCGAAACCGAAACTGGAATTTTCCTCAAGGACGGACAATCTCATGTCAACTGTAAACATCTCATACGAATTTTAGTCATCAGTTGTCGCCCACAATATATTCGGCGGGAATAACGGAAGAGCCGGTTCACATGCATGACACATGCAGTTTTGTGCCTCTTCATTACAAGGCTGGGAGTCTTGCGGGGCTTTTAGGAAGTTTGTCTCTCGGGAAAATCCCTCGGAAGGCTGCTTTAGTAAACCGGTCCCGGCTTAGAATATACCGTATCTGCTCAGTAGCCATTATGTAGCCTAGTCGGTTATGATGTTCCTACTTCTGTCGATCATGAGCATGTTGTCGAATTCCCCGTAGCAAATGACGTTTATGGTGTTTGCGAGTGGCTCTGCAAAGTGCATCTCCAGGCGCAAGTTCCCTTTCTTCACCAGGTTGAATTGACTGCCCCATCCAAATCGGGTGACAAATCAAAGCAGAATAGCGTGTACCCAGAACCCAAATCATTCCTGGTAATGTCGTTGCATTCGTTGCGAACAACTGTTGACCGCTTCTCTCTTGCAGGAAACAAGCCTAAGTTTATGTATACTATGATTGTCTTTTTGAATTTGGTGCTAATACTGTTATATGGAATATGGAATAGGTCTTTGGATTATGGACGTGGATATTCTCTAATGGACGACGGCTGAATTATGAATGACGGACTAGATGCTTGTAATTATATAATTGACCAGTGGAGGTAAACAGACCCAGGTAGCTTCTGATGTAATTTAAGTGTTTAAAGTGATATGTTTTCTTTCGGAAGTCCCCGATGAGCGCTTCTGTATCCACGCAGCCTATGACGAACTTTTTTGGGAGTTGACATAGAAATACGTTCTCATGATTGACTGTTAAATTCCCTTGGGGAACAGCGAAGAATTTGGTGTCTACGCGAGTCAGTGGGTAACGAGCATTACCATGCTCGAGGGCCTTCAGATGTCCCAACTGTACGACTGGGTTTATTTTCACTTTGCGAGTAAACATAGAGGCCTCATGAATGCGAATTTTATAGGCTGCACCCTCTGTAGGCGACATGAGGGCAAATCACAAGCGTCTAGTCCGTCATTCATAATCCAGCCGTCGTCCATTAGAGAATATCCGCGTCCATAATCCAAAGATCTATTCCATTTTCCATATAACAGTATTAGCACCAAATTCAAAAAGACAATCATAGTATACATAAACATAGGCTTGTTCCCTGCAAGAGAGAAGCGGTCAACAGTTTTCAATGATGCCGGCAAGACATCATGATGTTCCAAAAATATCAAATCCGTATCGCTGATCAGTATTCTTAATCCATAATATTCGTTATAGAGTCGTCATCTAAAAAAAATTTTCATCATTTTTACTGCGTACTAGCCTCAGTTTCAGGTCCACACCATTTAAAAGATATCGGGACTGTGCAAAGAGGTCCAAATGCAGTTTACCCATCATGTCTATAGGTCTGCTTCTAGCCGTGTATGTTTTACGCTGAGCCAGTTCTCTGTTATCAGTCACTTCCATGTGGCGTGGCGTGTCCTTCGACCACAACGAGGCCGTTAGCTGCGAGGTTTTGTCTTCAGTACCATAACTCAGCAGTTTCCAGTAGAGCTCTGTAAGGGTAATAATTGTTGGAAGAGGAGACCAATTTCTCATTTATACTAAAATCGACTTGACTAAACAGTGAATGTAACCACAAATTCACGAGACCTACGTCATCTGCTTCCTCGATATCTGTGCCAGCCTGAGTCACGATTTTGGCTTTGACGTACAACAGCGAGTTTCAACACACCTCCTAAAATATTTCCCAAACCGTTACCTTTCTGGTATCTGGTGCCCACAAAGACAGGGAGTCCATGTCCCGCCTCCTCTGAATAATAATAATGTACGTACTTTGTAGGATCGGACCCTTTTACTGATGTACATGATTATCCTAGGAGGGTAGACCCGCGCTGACGAGAATGGGAGTATAACCACCACTTGCTATCTTTTCACCCGTGTCGTCTCTTATATCGATCTCGATAGTGGAGTTCTTCTTTAGCACGGGAAAGTATTTCACGTTTTCGTATGCTTGAGTAACGTTCTCTCCGTGCTGCCCCTTGACTGCAACGATGCGCATCCGTGGAACCGAGCTATGGCCAACGATGTGTGGTTCTAAAATATCTGTGTACACGTAAAGGGCGTGTCTCCCTTGTTCGACATCCACCACTCGATGGCCTACGTGAAGCCCCGTAGCGTACTGCGATTTCTTGAATCCCAAGAAGACTCACAGCGGTTCACTCATTTCAACCCGAACTCCATCTTCCAGTTGCCATT
>JAVTVY010042927.1:0-17589 GCA_036873755.1 Hanleya hanleyi | reverse complement strand
ATGTTGTTCCAGCATGAGATATCAACTATGAGTCTCGAAGGATATCCGCTGTTAAATTACTCTTCGAACTGTTTGAAGATTTCAACATCCCAAGAAGGAAACGGTTGTCTATGATATATTAGCACACATAAGAACATTGTGTGGACCATGGATAAATTCAGCTTGGCCAAAATGTTAGACAGTCTTGCAGACCACCGTTCGGTTGACTCGGTCCCCAATTCTCCAAAATGCTCACTGAGATAATTTGCTCTTGGTAATTATTCCCGAACCATTTCCACTCTCCAGATATTTTCTTGCCGCTTGTCAGAAATCTGCTAAAACTTTCACCGGGTATACTCTGCAAATATTGTTGAATAGCGGCCCTTTCCCTCACGGTTTCTACCGACACGAGACTCGCGTTTTTTCTTTTGCATTCTGTTTGGGCTAAATCGTAGCTCAGTTGCTGACTGTGTGTTTGAAAAGAGTAACACCCTGTTTCGAGGTTGAAGAAGTTCGGCGGACAAACAGTATGTTTGTTTCCACCGCCATTGTCTTTCGAAATGTTCTTGTGTTTGTCACGTTCCCGTGTGTCATCTACACTTGCCTTCTCCAGACGGACACCATGTCCGACAAATTGGCCTTTAACTCGAGCAATATCTCGTCGAAAATACTCATTTTTATGTGGTGATCTCGTTGACTAGAGAGTCAATCACATTTTCCAGATGATATCTACTAGTCTTCTTCCGGTACAGGCCTCTCTCAATATTAGCTAACCGTGTTTCAAAGATGGACGATACGCCGCTTACCTTCTCAGTGGAACAACGGCATTCCGCAGGATCAATCCCCATCCTTTCCAATCGCTCCATAATAAGTTCCAAATTTTCTATTCGAATAGTCATCAGACTGAGTGTTCGTTCTGAACGCCTTTCCCGAGTGCCAGATGGGCCAGTGTCATCCCCAGCCGACAACGAAATCATCAATATACCAACAGAGCGGATAAGGCATGATGTTAACCAAATTGCAAGGCTGAACAAAACTGAAATATACGATACGTGTGTATACTGTAAAGCTGTTTCCCCTTGTATTTGGAAATTTAGACAGACGGATGTAGATATTTAAGGAAGTTGGTCAAATGGCGATTCTGATATCTCGTTTCATAGCTGTGATGTTGGAGTCATGTTAGATTTTATCCTGTACAGTTGGCGTGTGGCCAACTGATTACTCAATGTGATATTAAGACGAGTCTATTTTCTTCCGTTTCTGTGCGACTGCGTTTAGGCGAAATATATTTATTTTCGCGTTCGGAGAAAATATATGTTTCCCTCTCGTCGACTTCACGACAATAAATAGTAAACTATCCTTTTATGATGATTATTATTAATCCAGTGGAACCTGCATATGGCGTATATATATCTCCCTCAATAGTATTTGCCAGATCCTGTATCAAATGAAACGATTTAAATCAATGTCACAAAATATTATTGCAGAAACTTATAAAACAGGGCTATACCAGCGGGTGCCTCCACTACAATCAATCAATTCTCTCAAATTTAGATATAAATATAGCATGCTGATAGCAAAATACGAGCCTAACCTGCAAGATACATAGGCTTACGTTTCATAACTTTTGTCTCGCTGAGGGCTAGCTGCCGTACTTCAAGATCCCCATGATGTCCCCATGAACAGGCGATATCAAAGCCTAACTGAGATACCTCATTCCCTCGATAACGACTTCACAACGAAAATCCTATGGCTTACGGATATTGATCAGCAAAACGGATTTGATATTATTGGAATTTGGTGCTGATGCTTTTATTTTAATTAGATGTTTGGATTATTGACGAAAATTATTTAATGGATGGCGGCTGAATATTGAATGACGGTCTAGATGCTTGTAATATAAACTCGAATGCACTCGTATCTACACAGCCAGAAAAAAAGGGATTAACTATCACCCCGAAAAGATGATGAGTTAGAGTCATCACCCTTTATATGTATCTATGTTTGAACCTAGGAGGCAAATACTTGCCCCGAAGGGTTAACCAGTTACATATGGAGATGCTGAAGAAATTGACGGGCTCTTCGTCTTGCTAACACAGTACAAGAGTTCTTACTCCAAAAGAAATAGTTATGAATCTTGCTTATTTATAGTTTTCATGTTTCTGTAATTTTAATGTTCGCGTATAGCTTCAGGTTTGATATGTTCGAGTTACATTTGTATTTATCTAATTTTATGTGTGTATTTATTAATATTCCTGTGGCACTAATTTCCTACTCAAAATATGTCGTCGGCTAATCCACAGATTTTGAGAGGCTGGTTTTGAATGATTCAGTGGGGATAATTAATTCTACTTAGAAAGCGTGTTCGGGTAGTAATCACTTTTAAGTAATACCAGTGTAAGTGTAATTCATTTTGGAAAACAATGTAAAATTCCACTTTGCCAGTATTCATTTACATTCTCATGAAATATGTGTGTTGAGTTACATTTGAGAATTTTCGTCATTAAGAGTTACCTCTCAAGAACCTCTCAGTATTTTCTTATGGTAAGTTTTTGAAACCAGTGTTGGTCAAATTAATTACATAATAATTTCCTGTATTCAGAAATGTTTTTTTCAATTCTGCTTTTGGAATGTTCCTGGAATGTTCCAAGCGTTTTTCCTGATCTCACGTTACAAGCACCAAAAAAATGCTCTGTGACAGGGGAGATATCCTGGACCTTGGAGATCTAATTTTTATAGTATACAGAGGCTTAATTTCTTAATGATACATTGAATAGAGCCAATGTTTACTTGCTATATCGTCTGAATAGAGCCAATGTTTACTTGCTATATCGTCTGAATAAATGTATGAAACAACTAAAAGATTTATTGTGCCGGCATGAAATGAATATATCAACTTGATAACAAAAGCAAGTTATATACTTACATCAACAACCACAAAATGTGTCCTCGCCCGCCAATAAGACAAAGGTATATTGATGAATAATATGAGCACCTTACAGCATTCTTTTTGGGATCTGCACAAAAGCCCCATTGAACAAACAAATCATTGACATGGTGCTTCATGTTCAAAATGGTAGTTGCATAATGCTATGAAAAATCAATATTAAAACTTGGAAAACTCTATGAATAAATAACATCACAACATTGAAATTGCATCGAGCAATTAAGACTGTAACTGCAATACTGTGGTAGTATTCTTGTATTTTCCTAGCTCTCATCGAAGTCACTCGATCGCTGCTCTGATATTGTTGAGGGAGAGGGGGAGACTAGTTATGCTTGCTTATACCATTGGACAGAGCATTGCATGTTGATGGTGCTGGTGCTCCATGAGTATGTTTCATAAGGCCTACATGTATTTATCAGGTTGGTACATTGATTAGATTATTGATGGCTCTAACTCATCACATTTTAAAGGCGATGGCCATGTCTGGTCACCATTGAAGAGTTATGGTTCATCACTTTTATGTCTTTTTGGGGGTTTACTAAAGCGTGTCAACATGTGATTGCAATAGTCCAGAAGGTGAGAGAGAAACTTGGAAGGGGGGGGCAAATATTTATAAAATAATTATATAAGTTCTTCAGAGAATGAGAAGTGATTAACTCAAGACCTCTTCCAGCCATAAAACTGCTCTCAACGACTGATCCATCCGTCTTCCCCAACGCAGAAATAATACACATAGATGGTGGCTCATGACGTTAATACATCCTCGCTACCAGGCATATCTTTTCTCGTTTCTCTTCTTCAGTCGGGGGCCCCGGGTAACGGTTTTGTTACTAATCAACTGTCGCCAGACAATCAACAGGTTAGGGCGATCCCGCTCTCTAAAATGGAGGTAATAAAGGTCGTTTTTTCACAATAACTTTCGATTCTGAATTACCCAATACTTCAGAACCTCAGGCGCATCGAAAAAAAAACAGTCAATTTTGTTGATACAGCGCGACAGATGTTTGTCCTGTTGTTATGCACTTTAGATAGATGGCAAAATATTTGTTCACTACCGTTTGATTCGGATGCGTCTGTGTGCGCCTCAAAGGGATTTCCCTGAATTCGATATTTAAACTGATTCATTGAGCAAAAACGACCGTTTTTATCTCTAGTTTAGGGACTGGGCTGCCCTAACCTGATCAAGTGGTTCGATTCTCTGTTCGAAGCAGAGGTCACAATGGTTAAACGCGACGAATTACTACCGATGTGCATCACTCAGCATCTCAGTCAGTCAGACGCGCGTGCATCGCAAGACCACTTCATATTTGCTGGTTTAAATGACGGCCAACTCGTTTCATCAATATGCAATGTTTTGTTACAGCATTAGGGGACTGTTACCAGCAAGTTCTGAGCTGACCTACTTTTGAAGAAAGTTTGACCTACTTAGGTGACATAAATCTCGAAATTGGCGAAAAATGTCCAAATGCCCCTAAGGCTATGGAAATGCGCTTAATTATGTCAATATCAGTGTGATCCGACCTAATTGGATCAAGGTCAATGTGACCTCTCAATGCCTCCTACGACCATGGAAATGGTCAGTCTTAGGTCAAGATACACACTTAAATCATATCAAACCCTACTTCGCCGGTCCTGTGACGTTACACTCGACACGATCTCGGACAATGTAGGACATTAGAACCTCGTCCAGCACTGCTAGGAATCCATATTGGCATGCATGTTGAAATAATAATATCACGCGGAAACTCCGAACAGCGCATGTCAGCTGTATGACTTCCGTTACATTGGCCAATGATGGAGATTAGCTCAAGAAGAAAAACCGAGAGAAACACATCACATTAGAAGAGATTCTTCCCGGGTAGAATCAAGGGAATGATCATTTCATTTGGACATATATTTTATCTCCCGACAAGAGAGAAATACAACGAGGACTATGTGAGGGGAAACACATCCTACAGCATGTGATGTGCCTCACGTGTGGCAGATCAAGGTTTACAGCTGAGAGCAGTAAAATCCTTACACCATTAATGCGCGAGGTATTATGACTTCACGGAATAAGCCGAGCAGTCGCGAATGGTGACGTTAGTCACACTGCCATGTTTTGTTACAGGCCATCCGTCATAATATTTTGTGCACCAAGACAAAGTAACTGATGCGTGTGAATTCGTCGCTTTCTGTGACTTGTTAATTCAAGATAGATTGTTTAGGGCGTACGAATCATGTTAAAACAACTGCATCACACAAATTAACCACCAACTTCTACGTGTAGACCAAAAATATCTATTTTCCGCCGAATGTTCCTTGATCTAAATTTCCAGCTTGCATTTCTCCATATTACGACAGAAAATATCCTTAAACTTGTTAGAGTGCTATAAAATTAGATATATTCTTACGCAATATCTATATATGATTCTGATGGTATCGCCCTCTCTTAAGCAGAGCTGGTTATGTTACCTGCAGCTTCTGTTCATCTTCTTTATTCAAAATGATAGCTATTACCTACTGATTGCTTGAGGGCTATGCTTGGAATCACTCCATATAAAATTGAGTACGGCGCCAAATATCCTGGGTATATTGAAATAGTTTTCGTTCTATCAAAAAAGCAGCAACCATATTCCGTGGAATATGTGGCTCGAACTATAATTGCTGTACACTCAAAATATTTCAAGTTAATAGGTACTCAGCTTCTGACATCCAATTTTACAGTATTGCGTGAGATATCAACTATGAGAAATCCGCTGTTAAATCTTACAACCGTTGAACTCTCTGAACTATTTGAAGATTTCAACAACCCAAAAACGAAACGGTTGTCTATGATATATTAGCACACGTCAGAGCATTTTGCGGACCATGGATAAATTCAGTTTTGAAATCGGAATATTGTTTCCGAATGAAGATGCTGTCACAAGGATGAAACATTATTTTTCGCATACAAACTGTCGTAGAGCAGAGTTGCAGTGGACATCGGCCCATTTGAATCGGTGCTTTGGCCAAAATGATAGACAGTCATACTGGACTGAGTCGCCCTCCGGTCCTGGTTCACCCGGTCCCCAATTCTCCAAAACATCCAATGCGATCATTTGACTTTGGTGATTATTCCCGAACCATTTCCACTCTCCAGATATTTTCTTGCCGCTCGTAAGATATCCGTTAGTTATGTTTAGCTTTGTTTCAAGGTGCAGACTCTGCAAATATTGTTGAATAGCGGCCCTTTCCTCCACGGTTTCTACCAACACGAGCCTCGAGTTTTTTCTCTTGCATTCTGTTTGGGCTAAATCGTGGCTCAATCGCTGTTTCTGTGTTCGAAAATAGTAACACCCTGTTTCGAGTTTCACGAATTTTCGAGGACAAACTCTCTCTTTGTTTCCATCGCCATTGTCTTTCGAAATGTTCTCGTGTTTGTCAAGTCCCCGTGTGCCATCTACACTTGCCTTCTCACAGACGGACGCCATATTAGACAAATTGGACTTTAATTCGAGAAACGTCTCGTCCAACACACTCATTTTTATGTGGTGATCACCTTGACTAGTTTTAAGAGAGTCAATCGCATTTTCCAGATTATGTTTACTAGTCTTCTCCACGTACAAGCCTCTCTCAATATTAGCTAACAGTGTTTCAGAGATGGAGGATACTCCGCTTACCTTCTCAGTGGGACAACGGCATTCGGTTTGACCAATCTCCATCCGCTCCAGTCGCTCCATAATATTCAATAGTTTAGTCTGTAACTTGTTATTTCTGTCCTGTTCTTGTCGTAGACTAAGTTTCAAATTTTCTATTCGAATATTCATCAGATTGAGTGTTCCTTCTGATCGCCTTTCCCGAGTGCCAGATGGGCCAGTGTCATACCCAGCCGACAGAGAAACCACCAATATATCAACAGCAACGAGGCAGAGCGGATAACGCATTGTGTTAACCAAATAGCAATGCCGGGCTAAACTGAAATATACGATACGTGTGTATACTCTAAAGCAGATTCCACTTGAATTTAGAAATTTAGACAGACGGATGTAGGTACTTGAGGAAGTCGGTCAACTAGCGATTCTGATATTTTGTTTCATAGCTGTTATGTGTAAGTAATGATAGATTTCATCCGGTACAATCGGCGATGTGACTAACTGATTACTCCATGGGAATTACAACGAGTTTATTTTCTTCTGTTTCTGTACGAGTGCGATTGGCGAAATGTAGTTAAATCCGCGATCTGGCGATATGCATTTTTGTCCTTCGTCGACTTTACGACAGTAGATCACATTACAGATGATTACAATTTCGACATCTTAGACTATCCCTATGTCATGGTTATTAATATTGCGTATGGCGTATACATATCGCCCTTAATAGCATTTGCTAGATCCTGTGTTACACGTGACGACTATAATCAACGTCACAAAATATCATTGAAGAATCTTATAAAACAAGGCTATACCACCAAGCGCCTCCACTAAACACACTCATCACGATGTCTTGCCGGCATCATTGAATAATGTTGACCGCTTCTCTATTGCAGGGAACTGGCCTATGCCTATGTATATTATGTTTTACTTTGAATTTGGTGTTAATCCAATTATTTGAAATCAAAGGAAAGGGGATATGATGTGACTTCTGTGTAGGATTTGAATTCTGCAAAAAGTTGCATTCTATAACACTTACACCTATTACACACTGATAACCGTGCAATTATTACACGAGTTAGCACGGTTAAGAACATTATGACGTATGAAATCTACACCCGTGATCTTGACACGCACAGGTGTTCGCTCGGGAGACTCCATTTCACAGGGCGGGTGATAAATGACAGGACAAAGTCTCGTCTGTCTGTACAATCGAATAAACAAATAGATTGGATAACCTGCAAGTACATGTAGGTACATTATTTTAAAGGCAAAAAATGTACAATCGCAGATATTTACAAACCAATTGGGACATACGAGATCAACAGGAGCAACAAGACGTGCTTTTAGATATGAATTATCTAGAGAAGCGGAGATCGAAAAGTTCATGAGAGACGCAGATGATGAATCTGTTCTTGCTGTTTTAAGTAAGACGCAACACGAGTGTGATCAGCTGAACAAAGGTAGATTTTTCTTCGCTAACGATGAGAAATTAAGAGATCTGGCTAACGAACGAAATGAGCCAGAGACCGACAGGCAAATGAAATAGGAAATACGGATATTTAGAGGTATCAAATTCGTTTTATATTATAATCAAGTCTTATAAATAAATACATCTAAAGATTACCCATCCGTTACTTCAACCATTTGCTTGGGATCAACAACTGCCACGGTTCCGCTTGAGAAGGGTGGGTCTATCATTGATGTGATGTCGGTTACAGGCCACAGAAATTACAAACGACATCAAATGTTTGTAATTTCACATCTGTTCCACAGTCATCACATCTTGGCGTTTTTTCCCAATATGCCAATGTTTCCAATGGCACCGTGAATATAAATTTCCTTCCTAGTTGAATAAATTCTCGCAACGTTTTTCATTGTTTGGGAAAAGGCTGTAAATTAATATTTATTAAAGACGTAAATTTCTGTCTCAAGTTTAACTGTTGGTTTCATCGTGATTGATTGAGAATGCCACACAAACAGGCTTGTATGTATGTATGTTTCACTGCGCCCCCTTCTGGGAGACCACATAAACTCGTCCATTGATATTGACAGCCTGCCAACTGAGGCCGACGGCACATTTCAGCAAAGGGAAGAAAGGTTGTGAAAATTCACCATATTTTTGCAATCTTTCATTGTAATATTTTTTGATAATCAATTTGAGTAGTGAAATAGAATAGAAATAATGTTTTCATAAGCGTGCTAAATCGATAACTTTCCCTCACTTTAGATAACTAAATCGATAACTTTCTCACACTAACCGTGCGTAAATTAACAATTTAGCACGCTTATGAAAACATTATTTCTTAAGTATGAACCGGATTCCAACATCAGATTTATGCCATTGTCGTTACTGGTGTGGTTGTTCTTATGCTGCCAACAACATCTATTCTCGGGAACCGTCTCAGTGGACAGCAGCTGTTGGATAGATGTGGTCTATGTACTCAGCTAATTTTTCAATGTGATTTAATGTGGTTTCCGCTTCAAATAACGTTCGCAAAGCTGGCGCCGTGTAAGGACACGGCATTCGCCAAGGCTACGTCCTAGAATCCTACATATTCTAGTCTGAATGCGAAATGCCGAGGAAGGCTTTCCTCTGGAATCATATCGTTGCTTTTTAGTCGCCAAACGTCGTCAACTTTTCCCGCCTCTTACTTACATGTATCTGTCCAACTTGCTGATAGGAGACGTTATAATAGGAGATAATGAAGTTCATTGAGGTTTCTCTACATAAACATGGGCATGTATCAATATCTTTTGATTCCTAGACTTGTGTAGAAATTTTTTTTTTTTTTATTTTGATAAACAAACTGATAACATGGTGAAATTCGCAGGTATGTAGAGATAAATCTAGGGAAAAAGCAATCTATTTTCGAATGTTTTACTACTGATCAACACTCCAGCTATATACCCACTGTGGAAATGTTAGCGTTGGTGACTAGCACATTTTTGAGGCCAAAACGACATGTACCTTAAGGGTACAGAGCCCTCCTCCACAAACTTTTACACAACTATAGAACTTGTCTCTATTCAGCTGAAAGTATGCAACACAGCTATGGTAATTTGTATATTTCTTGAAAGCACATTCCTTGAGGATTCCAATATGTAAGTTTGTGAACCGTATACCTGAATGTTCTGAAGATATTTGGATTTAAAATAAATTTAATTCAATTTTTAATTTTTATACGCTATTTTCAAACAAGTATTCAACTTATCGTATCTTACTTTATCATTTTCTGTAGAACTCGAACAGAAAGTCAGTGTCTCAGTTTTATCAATTTTGTCTATTTCTCATTCTATTGACATTTAATGTGATATTTCTTCACAGAATCGAGCAACCCACAGTTTTGAACTTTTAGGTTGAATTAAATGGCAATAGAAAAAGAACTACACCAAAATTGACAAAACTGAGACACGGATTTCCTGTTGGAGTTGTCTCCTATAGGAAATGATGATGTAAGTTACGAAAAGTTTAATATCTTTTTTAAAATAGCCATTTAAAAGAGAAGGCTCATTTTTGAAAGTTATTTTGTTTAAATTTGAATATCTTCACAACCTAAAGATTTATAGTAAACAAATATATATATTGAAGCGGTCTCTGACTCACTGTAATCAGACTGCCGGTGTGAAAAGTAAGGATGTCCCAAGAATCGACCGTGTTTATCTTCAGGAAATATGTCTTATCTGAGTTGCAAATCAGGAAAACTGTCCTAGCTAGGTAAATAGATCGGAAACCGATATCGTCTCCTTTACACTTATCAACAACGCCATTGTATAGGATAGGAAAAAGGTAAGAAATGTCTGCATTGTAGTCAGAACCTGCGGAGGGGAGCGGACTTCGTATGAGCACTAATTCATGCACGCTGGAAAAGAAAAATAATCTGAATTTTCGGATTATCATAATCAGAAACGTTTTAGCTCAAAGAATTCATTGATGAAAATCCACGTGACCTGTATCTATATTCGTCGCAGAGATACAACGCGATCTGGTAGCGTTTCCATGTCACGGGATGTCATTTTCGACTTCCAAAACACAATATAATGTATTTTGGGCCCTATAATATATGGATATTTGCATTTCCTGTTCATATCCGTTTCTTGCAAATTTGGCGAGTTTGATTGGTTCGTGCCCTCAATATTTATTTTTACGGGCCAAGTCGCCTTTATCGGCTTGTTTCAAGTAGCATGTATGCCAGAGTCTCAAGGCGTTCGGTTCAGTCGTTTTTTTTGTGACTTTGTTGAAATTAAGTCGATTTCAATTCAATTCACTTTATTACACCCAGACCACTTCCAGTGGTATATGGGGAAAACAATACATTCAAATTATATTGACAGAAACTGCGCCGTCATATACATATACATTGTAAGACTACAGAAAGATTTACCCGGGAGCACAATAACAACCTATTGTTGTATAACCGAGTTAGTCAAATAATTCAAAATGTATTAAGTTATTGCAAGACTATTCTGGTCGGAAAATACACATAATAAAGACATATTAAAACACGTATTCGATAAACGTTCTGTACTGAGATAAATTATTACTATACAATATCTGAAATGTATATTGATTATTAAATTGATTTCACAATTTGTTGCCTACAGTAACACCTTTCAGTCAAGGGGAGTTAATAAACAACTGGTCACATGGATAACCTCCCTTGATACACAGGCCGGTTGGAATATACATATATATCCTAAAATAATATTTTGGATTTTCAGTTAATTTCTGCATTATGATCTGTATAAATTTAGCCAGCTTGATCAACTGAGGTGCATATATCGTTTTACATAAGCCAGATGTTTTATAAAAACTAGGGTACTTGTAATAGTATTCTTTTAAGTAGACTTTCCTGAAGTTTTGAAAAGATGGACAGACAAGCAAATAATGAAACTCATCACCAATAGAATTTTGGTCACAGAGTTCACATAATCTTTCTTCTTTCGGAATATCCTTCCACCGCCCAATTTCTATAGGAAATTTATGATTTGCAGTTCTAAATTTAGTATAGGCTATTCTTAATTTTGGATTCAAAACTGTAAGATAATTTTCAAAATGAAAAGTTTCTTTAATTGCTGAATATAAAATAACTTTCGATGAATTTGATGATTTTTCAAGCCAAAAGTGATAATACTGGTCTTGTAGTCTTTTCTCAAGATGCATTTTCATGGATTTCAGGTTATGTGGATTCTGATTTACCCAAATGTTATACATACCAGTTTCTTCAAATATATTTCTAACAGATGTAATCCATTTATGCTGATATATATTGTTATCAACATCTGACAACATCAGCTTGTACAGGACATATGATAACCTGGGTTTCTCACCACCAAGAATTACACGACCCCAAAAACCAATAATTCTTTTCTTCATTAAAATGTTCAATGGATATCGTCCAAGTTCATCATATATCATGTACAAGGGAGTACTACATTTAATACAAAGCATTTTCCTCAGGAACTTCAAATGAAATTTCTCAATTAAATTTGTATTTGCTATGCCCCATATTTCGCATCCATAGAGTAAAATTGGTACAATCATTTTATCAAGCAATAAAATTTGAAGGGGGATACTATATTTTCTAATTGTACAGTAGAGTAAGAACAGGGCTCGGCTAGCATTATCGATTACCGATTTGATCGAGTACATAAGACTTCTAGTTTTAGAAAATATAAACCCTAGATATTTACACTGGTCAACTATTTCAATTCTGTCATCACCTATGTAAAAACTGAATTTCCCAGTAAATCTTGCTCCAAATATAACTGTTTTGGTTTTTGATATATTTATCCTTAATTTCCACTTATCACAGTATATTTTGAAAATATTCAAATTGTGCTGAAGATCTCTCTCGTTACTTCCTACAACGAGTATTTTATTGTATGAGAATAAGTTATCACTGAATTCACGGGTTTCAATACCTGAGCAGTTTTGGTCAAAAAGAAAATCTTCTAAATCATTTATAAATAAGGAGAAAAGTATAGGAGATAAATTTTCGCCTTGTCGGAGTCCAATATTACAGGGAAAATAATCTGATCTCTGGCCATCATGTAGTGTACATGACTCAATACTGGAATACATGTTGAATATGACATTAAAAATCTTACCTTTAATATTATATTGTCCTCGTCGCCAGACTGTATCAAAAGCTTTGCCAAAATCAATAAATGTACAAAATAATTGTCTTTTTCTTGCTTTTAGAAGTTCTCCAAGCGAATACAAGACAAATACATTATCTGAAGTCGAATAACCCTTTCTGAATCCTGCTTGATTTTCTTTCAATATACCAGTTGAATCAATAAAATCATTTAATCTTCTATTCAAAATCGATGTGAACAACTTTCCTAAACAGCTCAATAATGTAATAGGCCTATAATTATTTGGATCATTTTTATCCCCATTACCTTTAAATATCGGTTTAATTAATCCGATCAACCATTTACTTGGAACTTTTCCACTTACTATCACACAATTAAACAAGAGCTTGTAAAATTCTAATAATAAAGTTTCACTACATTTAATAAAATCATTTGGAATATCATCAAACCCGGTAGCTTTGTTGTTTTTTAACGTTTAAATTGCTTCTCTTATTTCTTGTTTAGAAATTTCTCTATCCAACTGATCGTTACTTTCAGAAAAGCTATTTTCTTGGAGATCTTCCTCATTATCGGTTTCACCTGCAATTAGATCTTTGAAAAAATCTAAAAGTATTTCTATTCCTATATCTCCAGTGTCATTCTTTTTATCACTATTTAAAATTTTCCAATAAGTTTTGGGATCAGTTTTGCTCAGGTTGCGTAATTTGTTTTGAAACTTTTTCTTATAATTATTCATCTGTTTATTCAATGTCTTTTTATATAACTTACTTTGCAAAGCAAGATTTTCTTTATTTCTTTCACTTTTAGCACAAATATAATATTTTCTAGCTAAATGATATTTCCGTCTTGCTGTTCTACACTCTTTGTTAAAGAAAGGTTTATTTATTTGTCTTTCACGACTTTGTAGGTGTATATTTGGAGTATCTCTATTACTCTCAATGCATTTATTCAAACTTACTTTAAACAAATCTTCAAATCTGTCACAACATTCATCAATCAATTGCTGATCAGTACTATCATTAACATAAGATTCATACAACTTAGCTTGAATACCCAAAATGCTTTCTCTATCAAAGAATGAATCAATACTATCTCTGCATTTGTCAGACCATCTATATGAATTAATCTGGGGTACATCATTCAAATCTGCTTTAGTGATAACTTCTGATCTAATAAAAACTGTAGTAAAACTGGTTGCGCAATGAACATCAGAAATCAGTGGGTCAAAATCATGAACAATAAAGTTCGACATATTCTTAAGTGCTTCTGGATTACCTATAACATAATCTATAACAGAATTATCCTTACAGGTGCATTTACCTTTGCCCTTATCCTCACCAACTCTGCCATTGGCAATAAATATATTATTACTCTTGCACATTTCAATTAATCTTCTGCCGTTTGAATTTATTCGTCCTCTGTCCTGTGTTGACCTTTTATCCGATATTCCAATTTCATCCAATATATTTGAAGTAAGTAAATTTTTGGTGGAGATATCATGATCTAAATTTTCTAAAATAAACTCATTAGTTTCAACAAAATCATCCAAGTTGCCAGTCCTAGAATTAAAATCTCCCATTAAATAAACAATCTTATTTGAAGTGCACATTTCATAAATATGATCTTCAAGAGAACTGAGGGTTTCGTCATTCGGAGCCCACATGTGGGATATGAACTACTGCAGCAATAATATCATCATATATATTACACAGAGTTTTAGAAATTCTAATCCAAAGTGAGTAATCACACTGCATCTCAATTTCACTCACGTATGATGATATTTCTGTTCTTACAAAAATCGCGATCCCTCCTGATTTGCCTGTACGCAAACATTTTCTATTATTCAAAAATGGTTCACTGTACCCTTCAATTGTTATGTCATCAAAGTCATCAAGCTTTGACTCTGTAAAAGATTACAAGCGTCTAGTCCGTCATTCATAATCCAGCCGTCGTCCATTAAAGAATATCCGCGTATTAGCACCAAATTCAAAAAGACAAAAGTATACATAAACATAGGCTTGTTTCCTGCAAGAGAGAAGCGGTCAACAGCTTTTCAATGATGCCGGCAAGACATCATGATGTTCCAAAATATCAAATCCGTATCGCTGATCAGTATTCTTAATCCATAATATTCGTTATAGAGTCGTCATCTAAAAATGATGTACCTCAGTCACGCTTTGATTGTGACTGTTCATATGAGTACCATGAGGATCTTGAAGTACATAGGCTCATACGGCCCCTAGCCCCGGGTTAAGCGGAATTAGACACATGTTACGAAACGTAGCCCCATAGATCTTGCACGCTACGTTCGTATTTTGCTATCAGCATGCGATATGTATCGCCAAATTTGAGAAACTTTGAGTGGAGGCGCTTGGTGGAATAGCCCTGTTTTATAAGTTTCTGCAACAGTGTTTTGTGACGTTGATTAAAATCATCACATTTAACACAGGATCTAGCAAATGCTACTAAGCGAGATATGTATACGCCATATGCAGGTCCCACTGGAATATTACTGTCCAGAAAGGGATAGTTTACGATGTCGAAATTGTAATCATCTCTTTTGTCATAAAGTCGACGAGAGAGAATGCCCGCTTCATTTTTATAGAGATAGAGATCTAAATAAGATGTGCCTGTAGGGCTATCTGTAGTTTCCTTCAAATCCAGTGAAGGTGGATATATATCCTTCACTGCGTCATTTATATAGCGATTATCCACAGCGAGAAGATCGTCTATATAGCGTTTGGTGAATGAGAAGGAACGGGCTTTGAATGGATCGGTTTTTGAAAGCGCCTGCATATAGTCATATTCATAAGAGAACAGATACAGGTCAGCCAACAGGGGTGCACAATTAGTACCCATTGGAATACCTATATGCTGCTGATATATTGTGTTGCCAAATTTCACATCGTACCCCTCCAAGTATGCTGAAATTTCGTTGAGTACTTTCGGGGATAGCAGTGCGGACATACAGACAGTCAGAAAGGCAGTAAATACAATATGCAAAATAAAATCCTCCGGAAGCCTTTATTCACGAGGGTTAATTAAAAGGACAAAAGGAGTTTTCGTAATGAAAAACAATAACGTCAAATATTTGTCAAATCAATCCAATTTCAAAATCTACGTTCTACGTTCGGGCCACTCTTGTGGAGCGGCTTTGTCAGCCTTAATTACCTCTTAGCTTAATTATATGGATAAAGGAAAGGTTGTCGGTGCCATTTTTCTCCACCTTAGCAAGGCCTTGTTAATCACAACAAATTGTTAACCAAACCTTAAATTTTATGGTTGCATTGATCGATCTATTCCTATTTCCAATCACACTTACATTTGAGCCAACGATTTGTAGATTTCAAGGGATCTTATTTTAATGCTGCTAATGCCGATCCCTATGAGCACATTAAAGACCTTGACATCAAACTTAATTGTTTACCATTAGAATATTAGATAAGAATGAATAGACTTACCTTTGTTGTTAAAGTTATTCACAATTTAACCCCGAATTATGTATCTGGTATGTTTGATAATTATGTGCCAGCTAGATTCCAAGGATCTTCCACTCCATTTATTGTGTACTCCTTGGGCTCTGACTGAATTTTTTGAGCGCTCAATCCAAATTCGCTGATTCGTCTGATTTTAACAATTTACCAGCTCATATTAAAGTAATAGATACCATCGGCGCTTTTGAAACTGCATGCAAAAACCATTTATTTTTAGAATTTGTAGCCGATAGATCTTATTGACTATCTTAATATACTAAAATCCAGATGTCCCACAGATTAGTTTCATATAAACTACAATGAAAGTAACTCCGAAAAGTGAAGTCATTGTGATATTCTATATTTCGATAAAGGTTATACCATCGTCAGGAATATACAGGTAGCAAGATTACAAGAGTATATATACAGGGTGAATACAGTTAACCATCCAAGCTGAACATTCTATATACAATGGATCATAGTGAGCAGTTTTTCAAAACAATAAAATGGAACACAATTCTTTACATGGTATCAAGCTATGGTAGAGACTAAGATTCTATAAACAATGACTTGAACTCATTTGAACACAATTAATTCTTTAGATGCTTTCAAACCATGATTGAGGTCAGGACTTTTATCTTTTATGGCAATAGCTTCCTTGAACATCAACTCACTCCAGTGTCTGGCATAGTCAATTACTCTAGTGCAGGGTAGTAGCATATGTGCAGTTGGTTTAAATTCCTTGACCGACCTGGTATTACGGTCTGGTAATAACATTAAGTCATAAATGTGCTGGAAAGCATCGCATTTCATAACATGGGAGTGAATTTCACAATTAGAGTGTTCATTTAAACTGGTCATTAAACATCTTTCTGTTTGCCCGATATAATTTTTACCACACCCTGGACAGCAAAATTCATATACAATCTAACTTTTCAGAAAGTCTGGAATATAATCTTTGTAGGATACAAATGTAGATAACTTGCGTGTATTGTAGATAACAATAAACCTAGCGGCACCATTTAATAGCCGTTTCATTTTCTTGATAGTTCTGTTAACAATTCGTTCACCCTGTCTGCCAAAGTAGGGTAAGCGGAGATATATTTTGGGGATATTTTGGTCAGAACTCTTTTCGTGTCGTTTTTGAGGTGGATTTTGATATTTCTGTAACAATTTCTGGCATAATTTGCTGGGAAAACCATTCCATGACATAAATTGTTTAATTTTGTCAAGTTCTTTAGATAACAAATTAGCATTACTGCAAAGTTTGCGTGCTCGATCTATCAACATTACTGCAAAGTTTGCGTGCTCGATCTATCAACTTTGATAGATCGAGCACGCAAACTTTGCAGTAATGCTAATTTGTTATCTAAAGAACTTGACAAAATTAAACAATTTATGTTATGGAATGGTTTTCCCAGCAAATTATGCCAGAAATTGTTACAGAAATATCAAAATCCACCTCAAAAACGACACG